>JFGX01000163.1:0-56552 GCA_000729855.1 Epichloe aotearoae | reverse complement strand
GTATTCTCTTCTAGTAAATAATATATTATCTATACTATCTCTAATTATAGTAAATATTACTAGCTTTACTAATTTACTAATAGTAAACCTTACTCCCTATTACTAGGTATTATATTATAATATTATAATCCTATTTAATTATATAACTTTAGTAATAATCTAGATTTTATAGACCTTTAACTACTTAATATCTAATAGAATTAGAAATTATTAAAAAAGGAGTTATTAAGTAAGGAATTATTAAGTAAGGTAATAGGTAATAATTAGTATATTATAGGACTATTCCTTCCTAACTCTAGGGAGGATATTACTAATTAATTTAACTTAGGTAATTTTATATAAGGGATTTTATCTTACTAACTATTTAGCTTAAAGTTAAGTCTATAATTATATACTCTAATATAGAATTTCCCTAACTATTCTATTACTACTATAATTAGATAGTCTATTAGTATAGTATTAATTAATTTTACTATAGCCTTACTCTAGGTCTAATTAAATTAAATTAGTCTATATCTTAGGCCTTAAGAATTATTCTTTTAATAGCCTATTATCTAGCTTATAGGCTAAGAACTTATAGGCTATAACTATCTTACCCTTATACTAATTATTAAAGTAGTAATTAAAATAGTTATAATTAGATTAGTTATTAGAGAGGTAAATTACCTAGCCTTCTATAACTATTTATTAAGAAATTAATAAAACCTTAATCTTTACTTAGCCTATTTAACTAGGTAGTTAAATATTTATACCTTATTAAATAGTAAAAAATTTATTACTAAATAGTATACTAATTATCTTTAATTATCTAGGATTTCTAGCCTAACTATATTAATATACTACTAGAGGTATTATCCCTTTATAATAAGCTTCTTATCTAGTGTTTACTTAGATATTTAAAAATAAATAAGAATATAAGAATTTTTATCTAGTTCTAGTTTTATAGTATATAATTACTACTACTATTAAGGAATTATAGGAAAGGTTAATCTATTTTACTAGTCTACGCCTTAGGTGGCGTTATGTATTGCGCAATTGCGCACGTAATATGTGACGTGACCTGTGACACTATCTTAAATCTTAAACCAAACCGGATTCGGTGACAACAGAGCCCGACCGACAAATGCCTCGACATTTGTTCCTGCCACCGGCTTGGCGACCAGATGAACCATCTCGGCCCATGCTTGTTGCATCACCGTTCTCGCGTTGCTGAGCACAGCTGCGGATCCGAAGTTGATTTTTGGTTTTGGAAAAGAAACACTTTGTTTTCTGATACCCAAGTAGGATTGTCATGTATTCAGACATTGTCTTGGAATGATCACTCCGTGATAACATGTGATTCTCTCACCAACTATCTAGCCAAAATCATCTGACATGAGTGAAATGGCAGTCATGAAGTGGACGCGTCAATAATATCATGTACTTTATATTCTTTTGGAATTCCCGTACCACGTTCCCATACCCCTGTTCCCGGCCTCATTTCTGTGCGAAACGCTCAGACGCTGCGAGACTGGACAAGGTTCTCAAAGTGAGACAATGGACCAAAGTGAAAAATGAAGGGCGTGTTTATTAAGCACCCGCTTCTGCGTAACTAGCACCCCCAAAGGTGGCTAAGGTAGCTGCGGTAACCGATACTAGCTGCCTATAGTAAATTATATAGTAGCTCTATACTAAGTGTCTAACCGCTCCCTAACCACCCCCTACCCTAGCTATCTCTACCTATAGCGCTGCCTCTAAGCCCTCTCTTATAATCATAATAATAATTATACCTAAAAGTCTTATATAGGCTAATTATTAATACATAATATATCTTGTAATAGTAAAGTGCATTATTATGTAACTATTCCCATGTTATCAGCCTCTATATTATCTAAAATCTCTAGTGTTAAGGCATTAAAGGCATTAGAGGCATTAGAGGTATTAGAGGCATTATTAGAGGTATTATTAGCAAGCCTATTAAGTACGCACCTATATAACCAAGGATGCTCTATACTAGTGTTACGTGGCAGAATGAGCTCAGTCACGAGGGATGTTTATAGGGCCGGATTCAGCACTCTAGTTAGAAGAATTAACTTACTTCTAACATCACATATTATACCTAATAGTAGCTTTTACAAGTAAAATTAGTACAACTTACAACCAGTTAAATCCGTCGGCCCCTCTAACGGATTTGACCCTACATTATGCAGAGCCAGCACGTAACAAGTGGTAGCAATTAGAGATTCTTTTATTACATACCTCTGGTAACCTAGATATAGAAACCCTATATCTAAAACTAACTGTTTATAACGTAAATTTGCTTTTCTAGTCACTAAAAACAAACTACACCTTGTTTATTAATTTTAGATATTTAATAGCGTAAACCTAGATTTTAGACAATAAAAACAGAAACTTATTAGAACCAGCAAACAAGAAGACTTAAATAACCTTATAAGATACAAATTTAATAATGGAATTCTTAAGAAGAGGGAATAGCTAAGAGATCAAGAACCGCCTATTTACTAGAACCTAGTAGATTTATAAGCTATATGTCTCGCTTAGAATTAAGTTAAAATCTATATTAGTAAAGCTAAATCTAAAGGATTTCTTAATAAATCTACTAGATTAGAGGGCAGCAAGGCCTTAGAGCAGTAAGCAGAGGGCATTACTAGTCCTGTAAATAGTACTATAACCACTAAGACTAAGAAAGACATAGAGAAGGATAAAAATAATAAAGAAAAGGGAATTATAAACTACCCTAAAAATAACACCACTACTTAATGTACTAAACCCCCTAACTAATTAATAGAGTTAAATTTAGAAGACCCACAACTAGGACCCTTAGGAAACGTGCTAGAATTAAAGGAATTTTAAACTAGGCCCACTAAACACAACACTATAAGGTTATTATAGGGAGTATTAGAACAGCAATAGGCTATGCAGCAAGCCATAATAGATAAAGTAATAACTAGAATAGACTAGCTAGCATCTAGATTAGCAACTAAACTTAGAAACTCGCAAGGTGCTAGTACCTTAGTAGGTTTAACGCTAATAGCATAAAACACTATATAGAGGATAACATATCCACTAAGTAACCAGGGATAATATAAGAGCCACTTAGATGCCTACCTAGGATAAGTAGTATAACCTACACTACTATAGTACTAGTAAGGATTTATATAGTAGTAGCTAAATCCTTACTAGGTATAGCATTAAGCACTATATTACCTAGACTAAGGATAGCATACTAACCCTAGCTACTAAGGAAGGACAGATCTAGCGCTAGATTAGGATTAGTATGGTTAGCAAGCGGAGATAGTAGAACAAAATACGGATTTAATATAGAAGATTATAGATATTAGACACTTTAAGCCTTATAATAAACTAGAAGAAGCTAGTAATAACCTTATCATATATAATAGGAAGCAGACTATTTTCTATAATATTAAATTATAGATCTAGGCAGTTAAAGATTACCTATATTATGCTAATCCTAGCTAGTAAGATATTATTTAGAAAAAGATTTAGACGCTATTCTAAGGAGACGTAATAGTATAGTATAGATAACATCTTAATACAGGCAAATAAACTGCTATATTTAATAACATATTAATAGTGTTTGCCGCTATATAAAAGGAATTTAGTATTTAAGTATAGGACATAATAGTATAGCTTAATAAAGTAGAATACACAAAGGAGAATATCTTAAACAAGGTCTCTTTCCGCGAATTTATATTAAAGATTTTCTAGTATATAAGGGCAAATAGCAAAATAACTAATTATTAGCTCCTAGTGTGCCTATATCTTAAGCTTTATCTAGGATTACGTTAGATATGCCTAGTTCTAACTAAAGACAATATAAGATTAGCCTATATTACTATAGTAGATAATAAAAGATATAACCTATATAACTATTTATGTAGTAAAAGCTACCCTAAAGGTAAAAAGGGTAAAGGAAAGCTTAAGGTCCATTTTAATACTAAAATATCTAGTAGTAATTTAGAGGATAATAAGAATAAAGCATAAGCTAATTAGAATAGGCTATTAAACATATAGTTCCTATTAGAGAACTAATATTACTAATAGGATAATTAGAGTACTTAAAGACCTTTAGGATTTTTCTAACTAAGGCTATATTAGTAAAACTAATATACTAAAGGATAAAACCAGAGGCCCTAGTGGAATAAGCCCTAAGAGAATTAAGGAGAATAACCAGGTTTTAACTAAAGCTAATAAGAGAATATTTAGAACTAGCAGAATAGGCAACATCCGCAGGACTTAGGACTACCGGAGATAAGAGGTTAACATTAGCAGCCATAGTAATTCTAGCGTTAGAAAAAGCTATCTAATAAAGAGAAGGAGTATATATACATTATAGTGTATAATAATAATTCTAATATATAATAGCATAAAACTTATCTTCAGGAATGCGGTTATTATATAACTAAAGAAGGGGAGGTTCTAGAGAACAGAGTATAAGAGACTAACTTTATTAAAACCTATTTTATTAATAATATTAAAAAAGAAATAGATAAGGCTACTACTAAGATAGATATACCTAGGTTAAAATAGCTTGCCCTAGGATAAGTAATTAAGGCTATAGTAAGACCTTAAGAGATTAAGTATAATAGTAAAAGGGCAAATATATATTTAAAAATCCCTCTTAAATTTAATAATAAAGGCAAGAGTTATTAGATTTACCTTAACACAGGAATATTATTAATTCTAGTAGATAAAGGGTAGTTATAGTAGAATAGGTTAAATATAAAATAGGGAATATAGGAACTAAAGCCTGTATCTAGAGTCTAGTTATCCTTTTTTATAACTAAAACCACTATATTTAATTTTTATATCCTAGGAGTAGCGTATAGAACAGAAATTGCTAGACACTTTATAGTTATAGCGGATATAATGCTAAATCTAGGCCCTAAACTATTACTTAGAACAAATTTTCTTTATAAATATAGAGTAAAAATCAATTTTATACGCCCTAAGGTGGTTTTTAGATTAGTCTATAGTATAGTAGTATAAGTAGAAATATTCTAACTAATAAATAAGGTTCTACATTAGCAGGTAATTACTGCCTATATAGTAATAATTCCACTAAAAGCATAGTTATATATACTAGTTACTTAGAAAATAGCGTAGGAAAATCAGGAAATAAGCGTGTATTACGCGGAGTTATATTTAAAGTATTTTCCTAATACACTAATTAGCAGATCTAGCTAGGGATAGATAGTTACCTATAACTTAACTAACAAAACCATTACTATTAGTAAACACTAGAAGGTTATATAGCTAATAGTAACTAGTGAGGTTAATACTAACTATCTAGTTAATAATCCTTTTATATATTATGCTTATTTTAGCAAGGATATTATAGAGAAAGCAGAAGGTAAAAATAGGGCTAATAATAAATCTAATAAGGAAGGAGATAGTTTTAGTCTAAAGAGGGTTAATATAGGAGTACTATTATATAGGATCTTGTGCCTAGAAGATATTCCATATATAACTAATAAATTTAGAGTATAAGTTGCTAATATTAATTATAAGGCTGTAAATAAATTTATCTAGCTAACCAATAAATATGATATTTATTATAATAGAGGTATTATTCCTATGCCTAAGGACTAGAAAATAAGGATTAATCTTATTAAAGGATAGCAACATTAAATAAGGCTAATTAGGCCTTATAGATTAGGGGGGCAGGATATAAATAAACTTAATAAAGTATATAATAAACTCTATATAAAAGGGAAGATATTATATTTAGATAAGCTAGCGGCTATAGCGTGCCTAGCGTTTATAGTGTGGCAAGAAACTAGCTAGGAAAGGAAAGGAAGAGTTATAATTAATATAAGACCACTTAATAACATAGCAATGCTAGATATATACCCTTTACTAGACTAAAGCAACATTATAGATAACACCTATAGTAAGAAGGTTTTCTCTCTCTTTAATAGAATAGGATTCTTCCACTAGTTGCTAGTTAGGAAGGACTATTAAGCCCGTATAGTGGTTATTTTGAATCGAGGTCTTAAGGTATTAAATGTAGCATTAATAGGTTTTAAAAACTCCCCTGCTTTTACCTAAAGGTTTATAGACTAACTTTTCTAGAAGTATAAGCATTTTATTTAAGTCTATATTAATAATATAATCATGTTTTTAGATAGTATTAAGGAGCATTTAGAACACCTTAGCATTATACTTAAAATCCTTAAAGAAAATAGGATAATAATTATAGCAAAGAAGTCTTTTATTAGTTACCCTGCTATTTAATTATTAGGTTTTATTATTAATAGTAATAGAATTATTAACACTAATAATAGACTTAAAGCCTTTTAAAAGATGGTTTTTCTAAGTAATTTAGTAAGTCTTAAAACTTTTATTAGAATAGCTGGTTTCCTTTATAATAGAATCCTATGGTTTAACACATAGATCTAACTATTATAGGAATAGAAAATAGTGTTATTAAGAGAGTTCTGTAAGAAAAATAAGAAAATTACTAGTATCTTAAAACTAGTATAAAAAAAGAAGGCATAGTAAAAGACGTTTTTACCTATAAAAGATAAGGAAAAGGCTTTTAAAGATATTAAGGCGTTCCTAAGTAAGAAACAAACTTTATAGCATTATAATCTAAAAAAACCTCTATTTCTTAAAATCAACACTTATAAGGAAGGATTTAGTTTATATACTTTCTAATTATAAGAAGAATAGGATAGTTAAAGCGTTCCTAGAAGGGATATTAAGAATAACTAAATATAGCTAATCCTATTCCTTTTAAGAGTAATATTAAGCATTAAGAAGTAATATAGTTTAACTAAAGCAGAAGTGGCTATAATTACATAGAGCGTTAGGAAGCTCTGAAAAATGGTTTAATCTAATAATGCGGTGGTTAATATTTTAACTAACCATTCCCTAGCCAAGGGCATTATTAAGTATACCTTATTATTAACAATAGATCTAGATAAGGCTAACCTAAAACTAGTAAAAGTCGCAAATTATTTATTATAATTTAATTTAAAGGTAACGCATATACCCGGAATATTAAACGTTATACTAGATACACTCTCTAGATTACTAGTAGAAGTTACCTATAGGGAGGCGGTGCGGAAGAGCTAATATAATAAGTTAGATACAAGCGCTTATTTCGCAAATAAGGAATATATCACAAAGGCGATCATAGACAACAACCTTAAGGCTAAAATCATCTTAGGATATTAGTCTAATTAGAAATTCAGTTAAATTATTATAGCTATAAAAGCCTACTAAGAAAAGTAAGTAGTAAGAAATATTAGAGTTAGACTAAAGATCCCTTTATTTAGATAGGATTTACGCAAGGATAGTCTATTATACTACCACAGCGGAGATAGATTTTTCTAACTCTATATTCTAATAATAGAGGTTAAATCTATCCTATAGCTAGTACATAATAACCAACATTATTTTGGAATTACTAGGATAGCAGCAGAGCTATAATTAGTTTATTTCCCACGTATAAGCTAATAAATTCGCGATTATATAGCCTATTATGCAGCGTGTTAAGAAAACGCAATTAATCGCTCAAAACCACCAGGGGAGCTACAACTATTATAGCTAAAGCTAACGCCTTTTTACACAATTTCACTTAATTTCGTCACGGATATACCAGAAATGCTAGCGGCGAACATAATGTAGTAGATAGAAGGATACGCTACCTATAATTCATTATGCCTAGTGAATTGCCTATTTAGTAAAAGGACACTTCTAATACTAGGACACACTATATATCCAGCGGAAATCTAGGTAGAATTGCTCCTTCACGCTCTATATATTATAGACTAGGGATTACTAAGACAAATTATTAGTAATAGAGACCTAAGATTCATATCTAATATATAGAAAGAAATATTTAGGCGTATAGGAGTTAAACTCCTTATAGGCATAGTATACTACCCTTAGATAGATAGAATAGTGGAAAGGAAAAACCAGATAGTAATAATTGTAATATAATACCACACAGTAACCGACCTAGATATAATATAGACATTGCTATTACTAGCGCTATAATATTAGCTAAATAATACTATAGCGGCAGGCATAGGGCAGGCTCCTAATAAACTATTATATAGTTTCTGCCTATTAAGTGTTATTAATCTACTTTCCCTAAATAATATAACTAATACTAGAGCTAGCGTAAATAACATTATGGTGTTATAGAAGTTATACTAGCATAAGGCCTAACTAGCAATCATAATAGCAGCTACGCTTACTAAAATTTAGTATAATAACCGTCATAAACCAGTTAATATTAACAAAGGAGATATAGTGTATCTATAACTATATAAGGGGTATGAATTACCTAGTAAACCTAAGAAGAAATAGTTACTATAGAAGGTAGGGCTATATAAAGTATTAGAAAAAGTAAACCCTCTAGTATATTAATTAGATTTTCCCCTAAATTCATAAGTCTATCTAGTGGTATTATTAGCATAGATATAGAAGCTAGCGCAAGGGAAAGACCTATTTAAAAGGGAAGAACCAGCCCCGCCGCTAATTACGTTTAATAATTCGGAGGAAGCGGACTATTAGGAAATTAAAAGAATCTATAATTATTGTGTTAAGATCCTTAAGCGAACTAAAACTATAAGAGTAGAATTTCTTATTAGATAGAAGGGCTACACTACTAAAAATAACTAATAGATAGTAGAGAATAAAATAAGAATAAATATGTCTAAGATAGTAGAAGATTACCTTAAGAAGAATCTAATTAATTAGGCAAAGGAGTATGCAAAGAAAGGCCTTAAACCCCCTATAGAATAATAATAGTAAGAGCAGAGGTATAATAATAAGAAGGTGAATTTATTAGGTTAGTACAAAACCATTAGACCCTCTTATATATATTATTTATTACGCCTACTAAGGGTAACCCACCTTACTTACACCTTATAACCCCCCCTAACACACTAATAAACCTAGCGTAGTTAAATTTAGCACCTATATATATGATTTTATTTAGACCTTATATTTTACTCTATAGCTAGGATAGTTAAATCTAATAATAAAAGTAATAAAGTGTTTCGCTAGCTATATAACGTAAAGCAGCGTTACCTATAAGAGATAAGGAAGTGTAATAATTATAAGAAGTACTACGTAAAATTTAATAACCTTGCTCTAGAAGTTAAATACATAGCTTACTTATTTTATACTAATCTATATTATTACCTAAGCATAAGACTAGATCTTATTATATTTAATAATAAGTTAGACATAAGTAACTAAATAATTTACAAGCAAATACTAGTAGCGTATCTATGTATTTAGGTGCTAGCCTTAATATAACAAAATTAATTAATAAGGAGTATTACTTTTACTAATTTAGCATAGTAATAAGCTAGTACTAATAAGGAGAGAGCTAAATACAGGGAGTAGGGCAATAACCTCTTAATTAAATTAGGTATAGTAAGCTATCTTAAAGGCTAGAAGTTTTCTAAACGCTATTTATGCCTAGTATTAGAGTAAGATCTATTACTAAGATATATAAATCTAATACAGTGGGTTACATATCTATAATAAGAATAGTACAAAGGAGAATTAAGAATAGTATAAGATAAATTAGACACACTATTATAGTGGGCTATAGAGGGCAGTAAAGATATTAATATAGCTACTATAGTTATTAAGAAAATAGTTAAAACTAAGGTAGAAGCTAAAAGAGATAGTAGTAAAGGTAAAGGTAGCAAAGGTAATAACATTAATAATAAACTAGAAGAATTATAGAATCTAGAAGCAGAAAGCCAGAAATATAACTAAGTAATATAATAATTAATATAAGAAAATATTAAAAGGGCTAAAAGATAAAAGTAGCTATAAGAAAGGGAAGTAGTCTAAGGAAATAATAAATCTAGTAACACACTAGGTAAAGAGAATAGTAGTGTAGAGAAGACTAAGAATTAAGATAATAATAAAAGTAGTAATGTAATAAATAAAGAAGATAATAGTGTAATGAGATTTAATCTTACCTAAGTAAGCAGTAAATCCCCTAAACTAGAATTTAAACCTAAGAGTAATAAGGAGACTAAACTTATAGAAACTAAATTTAAAGATAGAGGTTTTAAAAGTAAAGGTAAGGATAAAGTTAATAATATACTAGCTAAATACCTTATTAGGCTATTATAGGTGTATAAATAGATTGCAGAGCTTAATTTTAAGCTATTATTTATTAGATTTAGAAAACCCGGTTCTAGAACAGACGCCTTAAAGCTAATACTAAAGATTAGGGCAGTAGCACGTAAAAGGGTAATAGAAGAATTTAACGTGGAATATAAAGGGAAAAGCATTAAGGGGATTAATTTTAGCAGATTTAGATACACTATATTAGGTTGTAAGGCTAAAAGGTAGGATATTTAATATATAATATAGGCCTATGTATATAAATTCGCGCTTAATAGTGCTATAATAGTATTAGATAGTCTAGAGGTAAATTTAAAGGATATGTATTTTATATTATAGCAAAACATAGTTATCTAAATTTTTGCTATATTTAAGGAATAAAAAGCTATATTAAGCGTAAGACAAGCGGCTATAAGGTAGGTAGGGAAACCTATAAACTACATTACAGTAAATCTAATAGAATACAGAGTAATAAGATAAGCGAAAAATTAGGCAAAAATAGCAGCTATAGCCTTTTATAATAGTGTAATAGTTAAGCGCGGTTATTAGATAGCTATATATAATAGCATAGCATCCCTGCCACTAAGAGCTAATCTATTAGCCCTCTGATTTGTAGATAAATATAGCGCGGTAAATAGCACAATCGCGGGGGGACTAGCTAGCATTAGGTAAGCTAATTTGCTTTGCATTAATATAGAGAGAGCACTAGTGCAAAAATTAGTTAAATTTTAATAAAATAAACAATAAAATAAACAATATAAACAAAGCAAAATTAATAACCTAGTAGACTAAATTAACTAAGTAGAAAAATAAGCTAATAGAATTAAGATAGAACTCTTAGAGGTAGAAAGAGTAGTAAAAGAAGCGCACAAAAGTGCCTAAGAAATAGAAGAGAAGATAGCTAACCTAATAGAATTAATAAAAGAGAAAGTAAAATCTATAAAAAAGAAGTTTATATAGGTAGCGTAGATATTAAAGGATTAGAAGGAGAGGATCCTATAGATTAATTTAGGTAGAATATTAGTAGATTTTAATAAATAACTTAATACTTTAAAATAAGATATAATTAACAAAAAGGAGTATAAGAAAAAGATAGTAGAATTAGCATTTATAATAGCAAAAATATAAGAAATATTTAATATTTAAATAGTAACTATTAATAAGCTATTACTAGAGTAGAAGGGGATTAGAGAGGATATAAAGAGGGTAAAATTAACTCTAATAAAGGCAATTCTAGCGCCTCTAAACCTAGGAGAAACTAGTATATAGTAAGGTAAATTAGGCTAGTAAACACTAAGGTTAGGCAGTACATAACTATAGATAGAAATAGTTACGCTAGAAATAGCAAATAAGAGGACTAACCTAACTAATAAGTAATAATAGACTAAGACCCCTACGCTAGAAACGCTAAGTAAGAGGCTAAAGTTAACTAAAAGGCTAGGATTAAAGCTAAGAGAGACTTAAGTGGTTTTATAATAGCTAACGCTAAAAACACTAATACTATAGTAATTAACTAGGATATTACTAATAATATTAGGAAAATAGATAGAGATAGTAATAGAATAGATAGAAATAGCGTTACTAGTAACTAGTAAGGTAGTAAAGAAAAGAATAGAAAAGGGAGATAAATTTACTAGGTTATTAGATTAAAATAAAGAATTTAGATAAGGATTAGAATAGTATTAGAAAGGGCAGTTAGAGAATAGAATATAATAGGTAAGGGAAGAAAATAGGCAAAACTAGCAAGGAAGAACTATAAAACGCAGTAAAAGGAGCAATTAGCTCTAAGAACAGGAATTCATTATTTAATATAATAATTTAATTAACACTATTAGAGGATATATATAGCTAGAAAACTATTGCAAATTTTAAGTGATTTTGCGACAGGTAATTACAATTTTAGTAATAGGCACACTAAACCTATTTTTCTTTTGTTTAATTTTAATAAAGGGGAACATTTTAGGTTACTTAAGATAGGGAGGTTAAATCTAGCTATAGCTCCGTTAGTTATAACTAGGACAGTTGTCTTTTAAGGCGCACCTAGCACTTATTATATAGCAGAATAAGCTTAGTCATAAGGGACGTTTATAGGGCTAGATTTGGCACTCTAGTTAGAAGAATTAACTTACTTCTGACATCATATATTATACCTAATAGTAGCTTTCACAAGTAAAATTAGTATGACTTATGACCAGTTAAATCCGTCGGCCCCTCTAACGGATTTAACCCTACATCGTGCAGAGCCAGCACGTAACAACTAGGCTTATATAGGTTTACTATTAATATTATTAAGGACTTTAATAACCTTATATAAAGCTATTTAGACTATACTAATTATAGTAAGTGCTATTAAGGGCGGTGGTTATAGGGTATAAGCCTCACAAGCCTTATTAGCCTCTGTAACTCTATAATCACAAGAGATAAATGCCTTTAGCTAGTGCAAATAGCTTTAAATTACGATTAGAATTAGAATTATAATGCTTATATAGTGTAATATATAGTCTATATATATAGAGGGAGGGAATTGCTATAGAAAATATTAGGTCTAACTACTAGATCCCCTATAAAAATTTGCTGTGAGCCTGGTATTAGATGCTAGCCGCCACTAGCCACCTTTAGGGGTGCTAATTACGCAGAAGCGGGTGCTTGATAAACACGCCCAAAATGAAAACGAAAATGATGCAAAATGGAGGTCAAGGTAAATCAGACAAGATTGCTCAGTTCGTCACCCGCAGGTAATACACGCCATTCGTATCAGGCACGTACCTGATGGTAGTCGAGTCGGGGAACAAAGACGCGAGCTCCTTCTCACTGCACATGACGGCACGGTAACCCAGATCACCCACGACTGATTTCAACAATGTCGCCTCGCCCAAGTGGCTGTGGTCGCGGACCATGACCATGTTGGAAAGGAAAATGGAGATGAGGGCAAAGAGCAGCTGTAAGCCCATAATGAGGCCCAGGATAAGATGTACGTAGGGCCAGTGGCTGATGTCGAGGGTGATTCCTTTGAGGGGCATCTGGCCCGTGACATTGAGGTTAGAGTTGGACTGGGCAGTGGCGAGGATGACACCGGCGGCGAAGGCACTGGTTTGGAAGCCCATGAGCGAGTTGTCTCCGTAGCAGGCTGAGCCGAGGAAGGTCTCGGCGGGGTAGCTCTGAAACTGGATTCGGTCGGTGGCGTTTGTGCCGAGCGTGGAGGAGCCATAACCTTGGAGGGCAATGGCCGCGGGCGCCATGAACTTTAGGTGGTCGCCGAGCTGGTGCTCCGGGATGACGGCGTTGGTGACGGGCGCGACGCTGACGTTGCACCTGTAAAACCAGGGGTCGGCGGCGGATGCTTCAAAGGCATTGACGATGCTCCAGCCAATGTGTTGGTCGGTGTGAGGGTCGACGATGAACGTGGTTTGCAGGGGGCCGTTCTTGGTGGGCACCCTGATCATGGTGTTTTTGCCGTCGGCGATGGTGATGGTGTCGGTGTTGCCGCTGCCGCCCTTTGAGACTTTCCAGGATTGGCATGTTGACGAGGTAGACACGGAGCGGTTCGACGCCGCCATCAGGTAGTATGATTCGTTGGCGGTAGTTGCTTCGTAGAACCACGAGGAGCAGGTTGTGTTGAGACACGAAATGGGCGAGATGTCGGGGTTGAAGAGAGTGCCAGGCTTTGGAGGGTCGAGGCCATTCAAATAGATGCCGGCAGCCAGGCCCACCATTCCATAACTGAAGCAGATATATTAGCATTGGTCATGTACTATTGAAGAAAAGAGGAAAGAGCCCAATTGGGGGCCCTCGGACGAAACAAAAATGTATGCCAAGCAAGCAGGAATAGTATGCCAAAAAGACAAGTGTTGGGTGTCCAAGTTGTCATACCTGTTGGCGGTGTATCGGAGTGAATTCTCCGTCTGGCTCATCGACGTGCTGTTTGAAGGCGAAGACAGCTTGGAGGTTTGAAGCGTGGAGAGATCTGGTACGGACACGACGCCCGGCTTGGTGGGAACGATCTTGTCGGCGCTATTGACGTTGTACGTGAGACCGAGGGTGGCAAGACCAATCTGCGCGGCCTACGTTGGCTTGTTAACAACGCTGTCACAAAAGAATCGGCACTGTGATTGGAGAGTTTGAGTTTGGCAGAGTCCGTGAAAGAACAAACGAACCACGTTGATGGCGACCCAAAGTATAACATAAGCCCGAAGCGAGTACCGCTTCGAAACAGACAGTAATCGCACCAAGCGACTAATGTTTTCGCTTTGGAGAACCAAATCAACCTAGTTCGTCGGCGGCTGTCAGTAAGTACATAGACATCGATTTGTACCCATCAACATTTCCATCCGTTGCTCCCGCGCGATTAAAAAAAAAAAAAAAAACTCACCTCCCGAGGTTTCCATTCCTTCAGACTCAGCAGCCACCATCGCAGCGTAGCGGCCATGTGCTTCAGCGAGCTAGCGAGGTTCAGACTGAGAAGAATGGATAATCCAACTATAAGAGCATTGAACTCCTTCTTCTTGGACGTCACCATGGCCGTCTTGCTCGAGTACTGCCACAAGACCAAATAGATGGACGCGCACAGCACCATCGTCATGAGCCATCGTGTCAAGCAAGCGCCCAGAAGCTTCCGCAGCTGCCGACGCTTGTGCAGGCGCTCGAAGGTGAAGCTCTGCGCCTGGCGGGATAGGCGAGGAGGCTTGATGGACTTGTCAGCCGAGCTCTCTCTGACGCTATCTTTGAGTGAACCCATGGTTGGCGCTGTCAGGTTCGAAAGTCTCAAAATCTTAAAATCGACATTGCCAGGGTCCGGGTTCGGGTTGGCTTGGTGGATTGGACGGGGCAGAAGAGAGTGGGGTGACGGAGATGGAAAAGAAGCAATTCTTTCGGATGAGGACGCCGACGTTGAAACACAAAGGATCAGGGTGCATAATAAGTTATGTATTAAAGCGAACTGTCGTAGGGTTAAATTCTCATCGCCTTATTCAAATGATATGATATTAGTTACGCCCGACAAAGGTCGAGCCGAGTCCACGGGGGCCGAGATTTGTTGGGGGAGGAAAGCCAAGCCGGCTGCGCTGGGCCAGTTGGGCAGGTTTGGACGAATTCCAGGCCGAGCAGCGTACAAATTCGACGCCACTCGATCCTTCCGCGGCGGGGCGGGGAGCTGCGGGGAGCTGCCGGCTGCCAGTTTCGAGTTGCCAGCTGCCAGTTGCTCCACCCGCGGGCTTATGACAAGAACTTACCAATTACTACAAACCTGTCGGCCATGTCTCGTCGAAATCCCTTGGACTGGTGCCAGCGGCGCTGCTCGCTTCTTCTCTTCGCTCCGAATGCGGAGTATCATGTTCAAAGTCATAAGTTACTTCCGAATAAGGCGTTGCCTATCTGGCGACAAGCAGTCTGTCATGCTTGTTTCCCCCTACTACCGCTGTTGTCAGCGTGTCTCCCACTGGCAGCGCCAAGGATTTCGCTCTCGCTGGTCTAACGAATACAGAGGTGATCTGCATGATCTTGTTGACACGTCATGTTTCCGAGGCGACGGTGCTGAATGACAACACCCGGACGGGGCTGTGGAGAAGACAAAAATATGTATGCATCAAAAAGTCACTCGTTGCAGGCAATCTTGCGAGAGAAAATTGTTTCAGATTCCATCGCATACGCCCAAGACAACGCACTCACTCACCTCGCCTCAGAAGCCGGACGTTTTGTCTTCTTCCTTCACCGCGGCTTAAAGACAGGTAAGTTGATCTCTACGATATTGCTACTTTGAGCAAGTAGTGTCAATTAACGTTAAGCGCCTTGTGCCAGGGCAGCGGACTTTCTCAACTGTCATATCCAATATTTCAGTTAATACGTTTTTTTCTTTGTGAAAAGATATCATACCTAGGGGTCTTGCGGCAGTTTCCACCAGCAGCCGTAATCTTCTTCACTCACTCTCCGATGCCATGGGGAAAGGCGAAGCCATCCATACCTGGTCTCTCATGAGTCATGGTCCAGGGTCGAAGCAAAGATGATTCCCAAACCGCTTGAAATCGGGCATGACGCTTTAGCCACACTTGGTCGCATCCCACAGAGCCTCTTGGTTTGTACTCTTTGCTGTACGACCTCCAGCTCTGGTTCGAATTGCTCTTTTGCAGACGGAAAAAAAGCGGTGTGGTATGCATTCATCCCAGGCCCATATATCTAGCGAGCCTCACAACGACCCTCACAACGACTTGACCCCATTCTTGGGCCCTTCGCGACACTTTGCTCTCCGATATCTTGTTTGTCCAGGGGGAAAGACCCTGGGAACATTGACTGGCTCATACAAGTGCACTATCCAATACTCAAGGATAAGCCCCATTTTCCCTGTATACCCCGTGCTACTATGACTTTACAGGATGCATCGCCATGTTCGGCGCATATATCTTTCCCTCGTGCACGGCCAGGATCCCCGGCATGCTCTTATCCTCCACATCCCCGGCGAGCCATGCATCGAAAATCTTGCGAGGATATTGAGACGTCCACCAGAAGGTCAGCCCGTCGTCAGCCCGACTCTGCGGATTGCCGTGCGCGAGCCCGTCCCGTGACTGATCCGTGCTGTTGCCGAACCACGGCGTGACTGTCGTGTTCAGCCACTGGGTCGAGTCGCGCGTCCAGTCATCCCTCCAGTCCGGGAACTGCGGCTCATGGGGCCGCATGTAAGCTGGCTGCGGCGGATAGCTCAGCTTCAAGCCATGCCAGAGTGCCCATGACGGCAGAGTGGCTTCACTGGGGAGAATCAGTCCTTGATCGTGTTGAGCCTGGTGGACAGCCAGGAGGAGACGCCTGCTCGCGCGCATCGTCGCGGGGGGGCAGAACCACCTCGGTGTGTCCTGTCCCTTGGTGAAGCCTTCGATCCGCGAGTAGAATACCCACCACTCCGTCTGCAGCACGTCGGCGCAGAAGCTGGAGACCACCAGGTCTGCTTCCTCGCCGACGCCCCAGGTAAAGCTGCTGTCATCCGCCGGGTTCGCCATCGGAGGCATCTCTCCAATCGGCTTGATGTCGGGGATCTCTACGGCGCCCCAGGCTCGGGACGTGCCATTGTTGGCCACGTCGACTTTGCCAATGAAGTCATCATATGTGCCGTATACGTTGTCGTTGAACGCGTACGTCGCCCGCTCGAGGGCCTGCTTGCGAGGCTCGTCACGCGCAAAGGCAGACACGGCGTCTAGGTACTTGCCAGCGTCGCCTAGAAACCACTGGTCCATCTCGATTTGCCAGTAATGATCAAACTCGGGATAGTGCAGCGCGAAAAGCTGAACAGGTTGGTTCACCTGGAAGATTGTACTGTTGTATTGTGGGGGAAATACACGGCACCCCACCATTTTAGTTTCCGAGGCTCAGGGAGAGGAGTCAGGGGGGTTGGGAATGAAGCTTTTGCCGTTGACTCACGCATGTTCTTGAATCTTGTCATACCACGACTCAAGCAAGTGGTCATCCCACAGAACAGCAATCGACTGTAGTTCCGGAGGAATGTTGGCTGCGCGGAAAGCAGCGTCATAGTTTTCCCGCGACTGGAATATGTTCATCGACCTGTCCTGAACGTGCACGAAGAGAACCACGGAGTATTCGCCGCCGGTCCTTAGCGCGGTCTCGGCAATCAAGGAGCGAATGTTCCATAGATTCCGAGGTTTGTACTCAAATGTTGACCAGGCCCGAAGAAGCAAGACGGTTCGTCGGGTGGCGTTTACAGAATTCGGGTCTAGGGTGATCGCCCCGATTTTCGTCTCATTCTTCCAAGACAATCTGGGTTCGGCCGTCAGGTTTCCGGATGAAATCGAGGTTGCTGGAAACCTGTGCCTGTTTCTCTCGAAGCAGTCATTCTGTAAATGTCCCCATTTCACTTGGTCCCAATCTACTCTGGAGCGATTGTTCTTGTCCGTGTCCTCCCCGAATCCATATGGGCCGTATCGTCCGTCGGCTGTCATCCATGTCTGCTCAGCGCCAAGTGCACGATGTGACCCCAGGAACGGGGTAGGATATGCTATTCATGAAACCTATCAGCATTAAAAAAAAAGACGGAAAAAAAAGAAGACGAGAAGCGCAAAGGAAGATTTCGGCGAATGAAAACCTTGGCATCTTACATATTTCGCTCAGATTCCCGTAGCGAAGCTCATCGTCGGGGCTGTATGACAGCAGCGTGCCACGCGGACCGTGACAGGATACTCGCTGCGGGCTTCCAGACAGCTCTTCTTGCCTGAAGCCGCGATTGAAGGGTGAAGCTATCCGCCTCTGGTGGATCGACTGTCTCGAGTACAGGAAAAATCCGCCAACGATTAGCCAAAGCACCGCTAGACGAATCGTGAGGCGTGGGTGCAGACACCAACTGCATCGCGATACAAGAGGCGCCAACATTCCTGGACGGTCGTCTTCATCGCCGTCTTGTCTGGTAGACGGGAAATGCGATTGTGCAGGATTAAATGCTGTTACGGATTCAACGGAAAGACAGGCCCCTCGTCATGGGGGGGATGGGGGATGGGGGATGGGGTTTCTCCCTGTGTTGGCCCAAGCGCGGAATTTTCATTTTGGATATTAGCCGCCTATTGAGATTGAGGCAGGGCCAACAATTGTTCATTCATGGCCACCGTGTTCTGGCCCCATGCTTGGCGCGTGGCCAGGGCTTTTGACAGCTTTCCGTGTAACCAGTATTCCGAAATGAGTAGACAATGCCTTACTCGTGCTCCGTGGTGGAAAGTGAAGTGAGTGGGCCCCCGCAAGTCCACACGGCCATCTCCCTCGTCTAATTTTGCATCTCTGACAAGTCGTTCTTGTCTGTCGTAGACACGTGGGGCTTGCCGTGACCATGGTGATGCAGCTCTATCCCCACGGGGTCTGCGTAAAAATCCTGGCTTGGTGCGAGGGGGCCGAGTCTGTCAGCGACGTTGCCGAAAAGAAGAAGACAAACAAGGTGATGCTGATTGTCAAGAACGCCAACGCCAGTCCGGCTTCGTTTACAGTCGCGGAGGACTCAACGGCCGTTATGTTTCTAGCCTGAAGCACGGCTGATTTCGGTATTTCTGATGTATATTTGGAATAAATAGCGTCTACTGGAGCGCCGCCGTCCCAGATACCCGGACAAGATGAGACGCCATGCTAATGTATGTACATGTACACCCCTGTTGAACCAATGCTGCCTCCCAAATCGAAGGGGCGTGGGTTCCCGAGAGATATGAGGGGAAAAAAAAAAAGTAGACGTTGCGCACCTACGCAGCAGCGTCCCTTGATAATGCACCGCTTTCTAGTTCCGGCACGGGACTCTCGATGCCGGAGCGATTGCCGGTCTCACTCCTCCCTTGGCCCTTGCGAGCGCTGACATGCCCACTTACGACTTGTTCCCTCGTGACGCCCAGGCGGTCCTCGTCGAGGCCCATGGAGCGCATGAATCTCAGCGTGGCCGTCCACTCATGCTGCTTGCGGGACTCGCCCCACTGCAGCTCCTCGGCCAGCACGTCGATGACGCGGGGCAGCGCGTGCAGAGCGGCGTCGACGTCCAGGAAGGCGAGTCTGGTTCGGCGGGAGATGGCATCGGCGGCCGTGCACGCGGCCTCGGAGCGGGCGGCGTGGCGCAGCTCGGCCTCGATGAAGGGGAAGGACGGGGCCAGGCGGGCGGTGGAGCCGCGCGAGGAGGTGAAGGCGAGGACGGCCCAGGCGCGGTCGCCGTAGTTGGTGGCGAGGTGGTGGGCGACGTCGGCGTCAATGGGGTGCAGCTCCATGAGCTGCGAGGCCAGCGACGTCGAGTAGCCGTGGGCGCCGAGGACGGGCGTGGTCAGCGTCTTGCAGGTGCCGTTTGTGATGGACCCGGGGAGGCCGTAGCCGCTGATGTCGGGGAGGGCGACGGAGCGGGGGACGAGGTTGAACGTCGAGATGGCCTCGTCGACGGCGTCCTGCGCCATCTGGCGGTACGTGGTCCATTTGCCGCCCGCGCAGGTGAGGAGGCCCGAGGCCGAGACGGTGACGAGGTGGGAGCGGACGAGGGATTCCGTGTTGCCGGCTTTGGGGTCGCGCACGAGGGGACGGATGCCGGACCACGTGGCGAGAACATGGTCGCGCGTGAGACGGCTCTCGGGCGCCAGCAACTTGCTGACCTCGTTCAAGATGAAATCCACGTCGTCCTGGCGGGCGACGGGCTCTGTTTCCACCTCACACGCCTTGTCCGTCGTCCCCGCGACCGTCATGCCCTGCCAGGGCAGGACGAAGACGACGCGGCCGTCCGACGTGGCAGCATCCAGGATGCCCATGCCCTTGGGGCACAGGTTGCCCGGCAGCATGACGTGCGCGCCCGAGGCCGGGGCCACGATCTGCCTGCGCCGAGGATCGTCCATGCGCTCGATGGCATCGGTGAAGGGACCCGTGGCGTTGATGACGCCCTTGGCGCGCACCGTGAATGCCTTGCCGTCGTCGTCGTCGTCGCCGCCGTCGCCGGCCATCAAGTCGCGGACCTTGGCGCCGCAGATCTTGCCGTCGGCATCCTTCTCCAAGGCCGTCACCTCGACGTGGTTCAGGACCGTGGCGCCGAACAGGGACGACGTCAGCGCCAGCGAGACATTCATGCGGGAGTCGTTGTGCTGCCCGTCGTAGTAGACCAGCGCGCCGACGAGGTTGTCGCGCTTGAGGAGGGGGAACGACTCGATGGCCCTGGCCCGGCTGACGAGGTACGAGCTCTCGAGGCCCTGCGACCCGGCGAGCAGGTCGTACATCTTGCAGCCGGCCCAGAGGTACGGCGCCTGGAGCCAGCTCTGCAGCGGCAGCAGGATGGGCAGCGACCTCGACAGGTGCGGCGCGATGTTGAGGAAGCCCCTTCGCTCGCGGAGCGCCTCGATGACGAGCTCCAGCTGCGGGTAGTCGAGGTTCCAGACGGCCTTTTCGAGGTACCGCACGCCGCCGTGGACGAGCTTGGTGCTCTTGGAGCTGGTCCCGGCCGAGAAGTCGTCGCGCTCGACCAGGGCGACCTTGAGGCCGCGCGTGACGGCGTCGAGGGCGATGCCCGTCCCCGTCGCCCCGCCGCCCACGATGAGCAAGTCGTATTCCGTCTCGCCGCCCCCTCCTCGGCCGTCGTGCCGCCTCAGATCAGCGAGCTGCTCGGCCCGGCTCCTGACGGCCGGGAAGGACGGGGGCGTGATGTTGCCGCGGGCGTCTCGCCGGACGGGCACCGCGGCCACGTCGTGCGAGAGGTTCTTGTTGGACTTGGAGTACAGGACCGTGCCGCAACCGCCGGCGACGACGACCGTGGCTGCGGCTGCGGCGACGGGGCGGCGCCAGAGCTTGGTGAGGCGAGACGCCATTGTGTTGTGGGTGGTGAAAGTTGGCTCGGCGTCTCTTTGATCTTGTCAGGTGCGACGCGTATTCTCCATCCAGGGTGGAAGAAGAAGGCGTGGTGTATTTCTCTCGAGATGCCGGACTGCAGTGCAGTGCAGTGGCTATTGCCGAAATGTATGTACGAGAAGACGGAAGACGGAAGACGGAAGAAAGAAGAGTCAGTCGATGATGCGAAAGACGAAAAAGGAGGCGAAATCAGCCAAGATGATCCGAGCCCCGGAAGATTGCAATCCAGGCCCACCAAACGACTTTGTCCCACGTGCATAAAACGACTTGACATATTATGTACATGTACGTACATATGCACCCTCGAAACCACGTCCCGACTCTCTCTGTCAATGAACGCCCCCGGCGCGTCCTCCATCTGGACCCATCTGGAGTCTGTCCCCGGGCTCTCGCGACCGGCGGTTGGTTGCGCAAGAATCGTCTGCATCAGAACAACTCCGTATACATACCGACTACTCTGTACAGACGACGGAATGACGAACCGCAATGCAACCTCGGGGTTCTGCCGCCGAGAAATAACCGACCGCCTCCTCAATGTCGGACGCAGAACTTGCCCTTGCCGAAAAAATCGGGTCCCATCCATTCCCTTCCAGCAGCCCTAACCGAGCCCCCCCGCCCATCACAGCTCGCAGCCAATCGAGCGCGGCTTGTAGCCAGCCCTGTAGCCAGCCCTGCAAGCTTTTTTGTTCCCTCATGCAGGGACCCCCCCGGTGGACATATGGAGATGGCCTCGCCATCGATCTGGCACGAGATAAAGCTGAGACATTCATTTCCCAAGAACCCAAAGAAGTTGATTCCGTCTCCACAAATCCCATCTCGAACGCTTTGATCCCTCCAACACAGCATCACGATGACAACTCGGACTCGGACGTCAGTACCATGTCATTGAACTCCAACACGATGAACATGACTAAAATAGATTCCACAGTGCACACAAAGTTCATCTTTTCACACTGCGACTAGAAGAAAGAACATCCCATTCCATCCCGTCATGACACATGTGCACTAGATATTTGAAGAAAGAAAAAATGATACCTTTTGAAGTCGGAAAAACGCCCATTGCATAGCCAAAAGTTCCCCCCCTCCCCCCCGACAAAAAAAAATTGAACACCGCCTGCAGACACACAATTTTCCGAAGCTCATCCTGTCCATCTGTTACTCGTCTCATTCCCTTTCAATTGCTTGCATCTCAATTCAATTTTCCCCCAAATATGTTGCTGTTCTCGAAGAAGAAACGTATTTACGAATTTTTTTTTCTCTTGTTGAAAGACATGATCGTGACACGTGGGTAACGTTGGAAACTGCTCTTTGGGCTTCAGAGGAACGTGGCCCGTCTATACTTTGGATACGGGCGACACCCTGCGGCGGGGCTTGAACAGGCGGTTGACGCCAAGGTAGGGCGAGTTGATGGGTGATTCTCCCGTATAGATGAAGAGATCGTAGAGGCCACCACCGGCCACACAGCCGCAGAAGGGGGCGACGATGGGGATCTATCATCACAACATGTTAGTCGGCCGGGGACAAATTCCTCGTTCGTTTGCTTTGCCGAAACACGCGCGGATGTTGCACACGTACCCAGAAGTAGTATCCGCCAGCAGAGAAAACCTCGCGGCCATAGCCGAATATATATGAGACGAGACGAGGACCAAAATCACGGGCCAGGTTGATGGCATAGCCAGTTTCCCAACCGAAGCAAGCGCCAATGCCGAAAATCAGGAAGAAAAGACCGAGAGGCATCAGCGGACCGGCGCCGATGTTGGAATTGTCGGCCATGGCGAAGATGACGAACTGAAGAATCGCGCTGGCGATGAATTCGGAGAAGAACATGCCGGTCCGAGTCATGAACTCGGCCGGGTAAGTGCAAAAGATGCCAGCCGTGGCATTGGGCCCCGTGACGGTTCGGAACCCTGAGCCGCCCTCGAATTGGTCAATGGCTGAACGATAGTTGCCGTAGACGATGGCGGCGCCCGCCATGGCGCCGGTAAGCTGAGCCAGAAGATATACAGGGAACTTGCGCCATGGGTGACCCCGATAGACACAGTTTGCCAGAGTGACGGCGGGATTAATGTGGCCGCCGGATTTGCCGGCCACGTACACGCCAAGCATGACACCGATTCTGTGATTCTTGTTAGTCGCCATCCCAACTCAGACGAACAAGGAGGGCCAGAGATGGAAAAGAGGGGGAAAATAAAAATAAAAATAAAAATAATAAAAATAAAACTCACCCCCAGCCCCATGAGATACTCTGGTAGTCGCCCTTGGTGTTCTTGCTGAGCACCACCTGCGCGACGACACCATCTCCAAATAGGATGAGAATCATGGTTCCAAGAAATTCGGAAAATGCATCTTGGCAGATGGATCGGGCCTTGGGCCACCGAAGCTGCGTCTCATCGCGGATCATCATGCCAGGTGATGCAGGCTCGTCGTGAATGACAGAACCACCCATGTTGGATTTAAAGATGGGAGCAGACTTGGAGACGATGGATTCTGATATCGAATCCTGAGTCGGAGATTGAACGTACATGAGGAACGGCTTTGAGAAGGAGAGCTAGAAAGCGAGGGAGATAATTTGGAGGAATATGGGAGGGGGGGGGGTGAGGGATAGTTATTATAAAGGGAACGAAAAGGACGCTTCGGTAATTGTTTTGTTATATATGGAGTTTTCCAGTAATGTTATGGGTATAAAGTGGGAACGTCAGATGATACTGATGGGAACATGGAGGCGTCGAGACTGTTCCTAGAAAGATTAGGAATAAGGAAGCAGCGCCTTAGTGAAGCTCAGGACGCACAAAGGTGAGGGTGAGGGTGAGGGTGAGGGCGAGAGGGGTTTAACGCAGCATGGGAGCGCATAGGAGGGGTGTTGGGCAGGCGAATGTTGTGTTTACAACTCTGCCTTTGGCCTTGGTGATGATGGTGTATTGGGGAGAAAGAGGCGCGGCACGCGGGTAACACAGCATTTGTGTGTCTTTCCGTCTTTTTCTGTCTTTTCGCCTTTCCATTGTCATGGCAAAAAACATCGAAAACGGCGCAGTGTGACCTCTTGGCTCTTGTGGATTCGGCATTCGGGCCTGCCGGGTCAAGCCAGTCAGACCACGGCCACGACCAAAATGCAGGCCAACTTGGCCCCGACGGTCGACCCGACGGGTCGCAAGCAGCCAGACGCATTGGCGGATCGTGGATGCATGTGCCGAGTCTTCAGCGCGGCCTGCTGGAGCCGAAACAACATTGACATCATCGATGATAAATAACATGTAACCCGTACAAGCCATAAGCCATGCCTCAAGCCATGCCATCAGAAATTCTTCACCGATGGGATGAGATGGGATGAGATGGGGTGGGATGGGGAAACTCTCTTTGCATGGATGGGCTCAACCAGCAGCCAGCCGCATGACAAGTTCAACTCGCACAACGCGATTCGACTTCAATGCCTTTGCAGTCGCGGCGCCCGATTCATTTACTGAAGAGTAATGAGTGGCATTGGTTATTACATCATTGGACAGCTAGTTGAAACATGCCAACTCTCCGTCGTCTTGCTCTCTTCTGCCATTCTGCCATTCTGCCATCTGCCATCTGCCATCTGCCTTGGGAAGGAGGAAGGAGAGAGGGGCGGCATCCACTCACCATCACCCACTCATCACCCACTCACCAGTGACACCCACCAACACAGCGGGGAAAGGTAGTAGAAGGACTCGAGGCATGAAGAAGAATGCATTGAGTTGGGCCTTTCCACAGACTTGATTCAATTTCCGCACCCGGTAAACCGTGGGTCGGCAATCCGTAAAACCGTACGGACTGGGTATCATGTTGCGCAGAACGCTGTTCATACATACATAATACATGACATGACCAAAACCACCCATTTTCACTTTTCCCACTTGACTGACTTGCATCGAGAATGCGTGGTACTGATGAATCATGATGCGACGTGATCACCCCGGCGCGGCAAGCATTGCGCACTCTACCGAGTACCGCGTCATTCTGCCATTCTGCCATTCTGTTTGCCTTCTCGCTTGTTGATTCTTCTCTGCTTCTCCAATCCCATCGTGCAAGCCACTATTATACCGACTCGAGGCAAACTTGTCGGCCAACAAGTCCCCTACCGTCCCTCCCCTGCTACACAGACTACACAGGCCATCATCAGGTCCCGTCTTTCTAGAACGCCAGCGTTACCCCGCCGTCGTTGTGTTACTATAATCGTGTGTACCCGCATCGTCTTTCCAACGGCTCGTCGTTTTGCCGAGGGTGCGGTCGATGCGAGATGACGAGAATCTGGCAGTTTGCCTCATCTGCTCCGATGCCGTACATCGATGCCGTACATCGATGCCGTACCTCGATGCTGTGCGATGCTGTGCTATGCTGTGCTGTGTTATGCTGTGCTATGCTGTGCTATGCTGTGCCGTGCTATGCCGTGCTCTGCCTGCTGTGCCATCCTGATGTTGCGCCATCCAGCCACCCGCTGAACGGCCTGACACAAGTTATAACACATCCTGCTACCGTCTCCCTGCAAGGAAGGGGCAACAAGACCGAGCAGGCTATATTACGGTGATTTATATACCGAAATATACCTACCGGGATACACGTGGATGCACGTGGATGCACCTGGACGCATCTGGACGCATCTTGATATTACACCTAGCAAAAAGTAATACCTCTTGAGGCGAATGAGAAGAGAAAAAAGAAGAAGGAAAAATCTCCCACTCGGCTGGCCCTGCACGCAACGTTTCGCCGACAGACACCGTCTCACATGGCTTGTTACCTCCTCTCATGAGTCAGCCATGTCACTCCTTCTCTTCTAGGGATGTGTTGTCCAGCACCCGTCTGTTGTTATTCTGGTATTTCTTAACGCATGTACGGTCCGGAAATTAGCTACTTTAATAGACAATGGGCTTAGAATTAGTATCCTAGAATCTGCGCCTGGCGCGTTTTTTTTCGCAATTAGTGACTACATAGCAACGACTAAGCCCAAAATAGGAGAGGTGCAATCGCACCTTATTTCCAAGAGAAGATACAGTGCGAGCTGATTTCGGCAGCGGCGGTTTCGCTCATATCGTTATCGTGAGTGACCAAAGAGCAAAACAATCCAACAATCCAAAATCCCGCGGTGGAGTCTCTTGCTGGACCCATCTGCTGTGGAAAGTCGGGTCGCTGGGGCCGAATCCTCCGTCTGTCAGGACTCAGGGTCACCAGGGTGGAGCCTCTTAGTCCTAAACGGGTAGGCGGTGGAAAATCGCTGCATAATGCCAAAGGCCACAGTGTATTAGCGCGAATTCACACTTGTAGTCGGTTGGTCAGTCAGTCGGGAATTTAAGCAAGTCAGGCAGTCAGTCTGTCAGTCTGCCAGTTGCCATAGGTAGTAAATGCCCTATAAAATAGCAGTATAACGCAACAAAAGTCACGTAGGCATATGCTATAATCCGTACGGACTACGGATTAATCCGTTATTCTGCCAGTCAAAAGGCTCCACCCTGGATACGAGGCGAATGCATGTATGTAACATAACCCGACATGCGGCTCCCACAACGGTTGACCTTTTTGTGGCCAACCAAGCGGATACCAGCACTCATGAAGAAACGTCCCACATCATGGCCCATTTTCTGCTCATCTCGTGACAAACAAGTCGTCGTTTGCGGCATTGATGATGCTTGCTGTCCGTGTGCGGCCGGCCACGCCTGTCTTTGAGATGCCTTCAAGACGCCTTGAAGATGAAGAACGCCTCCAGCCCGCCGTCCCGCCGTCCCGCCAAAAAAAAACTCCTAAACATGGGGAAACAAATCTTCATGGCTTGGGGCGGGGATGCTAAGGTGAGGCTTATTCAGTTTCAGCCAGCTTCCAGCTCCGAACTCGCCCTCCTCCGTATTAGCTCACGAGTCACGAGCTTCTTGCCCAAAACATTCGAGCCCTTGCAAGTCGGCCCATATCCCACTTGCCCGCGTCCACCAAAGCTCCCCGCATTCTGTGAGCGCACATGAGCTGAGGTTCTCGTGCGTTTGGCCGATTGCGATCCTTGGCAGCCCTTTTTGAACTTTCTCGTGGGGGACTCTCGAAGCCCTTCATCGCTTTCTTCCGTTGGATGCGCCCTCTCTCGTCCCATACTTGCCTCGTAGCTTTCGCAAATTGAAAGATTCATCATCA
This sequence comes from Epichloe aotearoae, assembly GCA_000729855.1. Taxonomy (NCBI): domain Eukaryota; kingdom Fungi; phylum Ascomycota; class Sordariomycetes; order Hypocreales; family Clavicipitaceae; genus Epichloe; species Epichloe aotearoae. The sequence goes on along the minus strand of JFGX01000163.1, from coordinate 28,958 downwards.
ACCTTCCACCATGTCGCCTCGTAGCGCCACCACCTTTATCGGTGCCATTGACCAAGGCACCACCAGCACTCGATTCCTCATCTTCAACCAGAACGGTGAAGTCGTTTCGCTGCATCAGCTTGAATTCAAGCAGATGTATCCCAACCCTGGGTAAGTCGAAGTCAAGGTTTTCGACTGGACTGACCCCCCCTCGTAAGCCGGACGTGCCCGGGCACGATAATCTCACTGACGCGACCTAACCTGACCAACACACAGATGGCACGAGCATGACCCCGAGGAACTCATTTCGTCTGTCGAGAAATGCATCGACGGAGCTGTGAAGCAGTTTGAGACCCAGGGGCACTCCCGCGAGCAGATTGTCGCCGTGGGCATCACCAACCAGCGCGAGACCACGGTAGTCTGGGACAAGGCCACGGGCAAAGCATTGTACAACGCCATTGTGTGGACCGATACCCGAAACATGGGCATTGTCCGCCGCCTCAGGGGTCGCATCGGCGCGGGCGAGCTCACCCAGCGTTGCGGTCTCCCCTTGTCCACGTACTCCTCTGTCGGCCGCCTGTTGTGGCTTCTCGAGAATGTTCCCGCGGTCAAGGACTCGTATGACAAGGGCAGCCTGGCCTTCGGTACTGTGGACTCTTGGCTGGTTTACAAGCTGAACGGGGGCACGTCCCGCAACGTCCACGTCTCCGATCCCTCCAATGCGTCACGCACCATGTTCATGAATATCCATACCCTGAGCTACGATGCCGAGCTGATCGACTGGTTCCGCATCGATGACAACAAGGTGGCTTTGCCCAGGATTGTCCGCTCCGCAGACGCCGAGGCCTACGGCTCTCTTGCCAACGGCAGCTTGCGGGGTGTCAAGATCATGGGATGCCTGGGGGATCAGTCCGCCGCGCTTGTCGGGCAGAAGGGGTTCAAGCCCGGTCTGGCCAAGAACACGTATGGCACCGGATGCTTCTTGCTGTACAACGTCGGCGACAAGCCCGTCATCTCCACCCACGGCCTTCTTTCCACCGTCGCATTCGACTTTGGCGAGGGCAAGACCATGTACGCTCTCGAGGGAAGCATTGCCGTCGCCGGCTCCAGCGTCAAGTTCCTCGTGGACAACTTCGGCTTCATCGAGTCCTCCTCCAAGCTCAGTGCTCTTGCCGAGACCGTCGAGGACAACGGTGGCTGCACCTTCGTCACCGCCTTCAGTGGTCTCTTTGCTCCGTACTGGATCGACGACGCTCGAGGCACAATCTTCGGCATCACCGCCTTCACCCAGCGCGGGCACATTGCCCGTGCCACACTCGAAGCCACCTGCTTTCAGACCAAGGCCATCCTCGACGCCATGGCCAAGGACAGCGGCAAACAGCTCGCTGAGCTCGCCGTAGACGGCGGAATGTGCAACGCCGATCTCATTATGCAGGTGAGAGTCGACACACCGCGAACACGGCAGTCTGATTTTTTTTTTTTTCCCTCCTTGAGCTTGGATTTGAAATCTCGCGCTAACACAATATTCTTCTTCTCTCTAAAGACCCAATCCGACTTGATTGGCATTCCCGTGAATCGACCTGCCATGCGCGAAACGACCGCTCTCGGTGCCGCAATTGCCGCCGGTTTCGCTGCTGGTGTTTGGGAGTCTTTCGACGATCTCAAGAACGTCAACACGGAAGGCAGCACCGTCTTCAAGCCTCAAATCACCGCTTCCGATGCGACCAGGCGATTTGAGAAGTGGGAGAAGGCCGTCCAGATGAGCAAGGGTTGGGCCAGCTGAAGATTCCGGCCAAACATGACGTTTCATGAGTCAGTGTATATACATACGTCATTTCACCCCCAACGACGCCTACCATACTGACATGCAGCCGGGGAAAGCTTCAAAGAACTGAGAAGCATTTCGTACGATTTACAATATATGACGGTATAGCACATCCGAGAGACCCTGAGACCCTGCGTAGCACTCCGTTCAACGGCTCGTGGCTGGACTGAAATGGTCAACCACACGTAGAGGCTGGCTGGCTCAGCCGGCTGTGATCATGGAGGACTGCTCAAAGCAGTTTGCGAAGAGACGGCAGTGCTTTCACTTTGTGGTAACCACGCTCTTGACTCAGAAAGCACCGGCGTCCAGGGTAGGCGTCCAGGGTAGGCTTGCTACTGGTCACCAACTTCGCTGTTGTAACTTGTCAGTGGCCAAATAACGGGGCCCATTGCGCGCATTAATTATTAATTCACCACGACCCCACCCACACTCTCCCTACACACACAGATGGCAGAGAATTTCTTCTGACCAGAAACAGCCCTTTCCCACGCAGTTGTTGCAAGTTGGCGCCACTTTCTTGCTCAACGGAAACAGGCTCAATCAGCTTCAATCAGCTGGTCTCTTGAATGGTGTCAACGCCTCACCGTATGAAACCATTTGCCGTTGGATCAGGTGTGAGTGGTTGACTACTCCGTAGTTGTCTACAGCTTTAGTGCGTGCATCGTTGGACTGTGGTGGTCGTCGAGGCGTTTTACGCTGTTTGTTCGTTCCTGTTCGTTCCTGTTCCAAGGCCCAAGGGAGACTGTAAAAGTGGGACAGGATTCTCTCACGTCTCTTTTTGCTCACTGCTCGTTCAAATTCACCCAAGGCGTCGAACCAGAACTTACAAACGTCGTCAGAACTCAGGACCCCAACCCAAGTCCTGATCAATCACCATCGTTCTTTATAGTGCCATCGTCCTCACTCCTGCTAATCTCGGGTTTTAATCCAGGAGCTGCCCCCATCACAACATCGCCTTGCTCGGCGGCTCGGCGGCTCGGCGAGCTGGCAGAATCTCTTCCTATTCAACTGATTTAGCCTCGATATTGAAATATCAATTGTGGGGTGAGTGCTCATTGCCATGAGGGGGGGGGGGGAGGAAGGGTAAGCATGGCAGACGAAAACGCAGCCCCGATATCTACAGCCGAGGATGAGTCCATTTCGGGTTTCAGCAACGACAACGGCGGGTCAAGTGGTGAAGACACCCAGCCAAATGGACCCGCTACGGCTGGTAAGAAAAGGAAACGTGAGAAATATCAAAAAACATCGTGTGTAAATTTGTGCCGTTCGTTCTTCAACTTGCTCATCTCGGACATGCGCAAGGACTGACTTGGACATGCCGCCAGATGCGAGTTGTGCAAAGCCAGGAAAGTCAAATGCGACAGGGCCGAGCCTGCGTGTTCCTGGTGTGCGCGACACAACCGGACATGTGTCTATCTCGAGAGGCAAAAACCTGGAAGTCGTATCGGCTTCACTCTTGAGCTAGAGACCAAGGTCAACCGGATAGATGCTCTTCTTCAGACTTTGTGGCGACGAGTTGAGGACCATATCGCAAATGATCATCCACCACAGTCTCAGACTCTGGCACCATCCGTGAGCAATCACACAACTTCTCAGCTCGATGGCTTTGTACGGGAAACTCCTGGGACTCAGATATCTGTAGTAGCACGAGGGCCGCCAATTGCTCAACCGAGAGCGCAAGCCTCTTCAAGCCCCTCATGGCACAATGGCGATTCATCAGAGAGTCTTTCACAGAACACCCCTAGCCAAGCTTTAGTGCCGGGCGCCGTGGAATCATTTACACCACCACGACCTCTGAGTACCCTCCGCACATCAACTTCCGTGTCGGGAGGTAATGACCTACCTCCACAAGATATGATATATACTCTCGTTGATTTATACTTCAAGCATTGCAACACCTGGTGCCCAATCCTGGATCGGAAGACAACATTCGGCACCTTCTTTGGCTCGACATCTTTGAGCGAGGTCGATCGAATACTCCTGCATGCGATTGTGGCAACGACTTTGCGATTTCTCAAAGACTCTCGACTTTCACCAGAGATGCGATCTCACTACCATGCAGTATCAAAACACGCCGTCATGATTTATGCAATGGAACATGTCAGCATAGAGGCACAGCGTGCATTGGTAATTCTCGCCCTCGATGAGCTTGGCACTTCAAACGGCTCTCGAGGCTGGAACATGCTGTCCATTCTAATACAGAATGTCCGACAACTGGATCTCGGCGAGGAGAGCAGTCTTTATCTTTCTGCAAACTCGAGTGATATACCAAGGACGGGTTCCGCCATCCGGAGAGTTGCAGTACCACGTCCGGACTCTTGGATAGCAGATGAGGGTCGCAGACGACTGTGTTGGATGGTTTACCTGCTCGACCGATATGCGACTGTTGCCACTACAAGCTTTGATTTTATGCTTGAAGAGTCGAAGATGAATCGGGTTCTGCCTTGTTCGTATGACTTGTTCTCTCGGAATGTTCCAGTGGAAACCAGGTCATTGAAACCGACCACAGGCCAAGATGGTGTAACAAGATACGCGGTGAATAAACCAGAAAACCTAGGCAGTTTTTCCTATCACTGTGAGATTCTCAGAATTATTAGTCAGGTTCACAACTTCTTGAAAGATTCGATTGACGTGACATCGTCAACAGCAATGACTGCGTGGCGTAACACATACCGATCTCTCGATGCAGCACTCGACAGCTGGCTGCAGAGTCTACCGAGCGAGTATAGCAGAATATCGGCCTTGTGCCACTCAGATCCAGCCAGTCGAGTAGCAAATTGGTTCATGCTACATAGCGCATATGTGACAGCCGTTGTTCGTCTGCATTCGTCTGCTGCATATCCAACGGTTCGGTCACACATTTTTGTACCCTCTCATTACGCCATGCAGAGGTGTTTGTCCGCAGTACAGAGTTTGAAAGACGTCACACAGGATGTCTTTGAAGCCAATGGTTTGGATCTTGTCGGGCCGCCCTTTGCATTCTCGCTATGGACAGCAGCTCGACTATTAATTGTCCACGCCGCCGTAGTGGGCTGTCCCGTGGATCCAAAAATCGATTTCTTTATTGACATTCTTGGCTATGTCGGCCAGTACTGGGATGTGGCCAATAACTATGCTAGAATCTTGGCAAGAGTTGTACAAAGAGAGCGGCAAGGAGAGGCCAGCTTTGGAGCTATGCGGAAGTAAGGAGTCCAAATCGTTCTGAGTATTTGGCATTCGCCCCCGATAATACTAACTAATGTGCAATCAGGAATGCTCACGAAATAGTCAAGTTGACTTCGGCCATTCGAAGCTCGGGTTTGGACGAAACGGCATCGCAGTCCGTGTCACTCGGCGAGCTCGATCATATCGACGTCTTCGATTTTTTCAACTACCCCAAGATGCCTTTTGCTGACCCAGGGTCTCAGAGTAGCCAGGAAGGCATTTTCCAACCACAAGGGTTGGTGAATATGGGGAGCGACCGGTCAAGAGATGGGGCGGCGCCAGATCCAGAAGCTGACTGGCTGGGTTACTGAAGAAATGAGTGTCAGTAAACCGAATAGCAAACGTAGCTACCTTTTGACAGGAACGTGCGTTGCAGGCATATTTGTGTTCTATCTTGGAACCGTGCTATAGCCAAGTAAAGCGAATGAGGGCATCGCTGAGAAAGCTGCCTCTTTTCTTGTTACTGCATTTGATTTTCTTTTCTCACGTGTGACAGATCGGTTGACGCGAATCGCTTGCTGTGACACCACAGTGCATGAAATCTGGGGCATGTTTTAAATTTAACAGAGAAATTTTCCACTTCATACCCAAACAAGGGAATCAGTTCTAGGATGGAAGTCTGGAGCCTGAAAAGTAAGTGGGAAAGAATTGTACCAACTACTCTGCACCTACCTACCTACCTACCTACATAGGTAGATATTGGGTAAGTAAATACCTACTTCGCTTCATATCGAAATGGAAGGCAAGACCAAGCAAGCATGCATGCATGCAAGCCACAACAGGCCTGCGTTGCGGGGCGGAGGAACCCCTGGCCCGTCAATTTTCTGGCCAATTACAGACGTTGCAATTCGCGGCTTCGCCGGCGTCAGTGACGTCACCTCTCCACCACAGACCGAGGTAACCAGCTGGACTTGGCCGGCTGTGCTGTCTCAACGTTGGCGAGCAAGGCTTCTCATCAGTTTTCACACTACTTGGATGCTCTTTCGACGTACACATCTTTCTCAGCTGTCAGTCAGAACCTTTAATCTTCGCAAGCAACCGAGATGGCGCCCCCAGCAAAAACCTTCACCCGCGATGAGGTGCGGGAACACACCACAGAGGACTCTTTGTGGTGTGTCATAGATAGCATCGTCTATGACCTCTCCGAATTCGTCATGGCCCATCCAGGTGGTGAGAGTGTTCTTCACCAGGTTGCTGGTCAGGATGCCACCACGGCATTTTACAACCTCCATCGTCAAGAAGTCCTCACAAAGTACGCCGATCTCGCCATTGGCACGATAGAGGGGGAGAAGCCCCAGGTCATTGTGCCCCAGCCTGGTGATCTCAGCCCTGTTCCTTACGCCGAACCCCTGTGGCTGGTCCAGCATTTCAAAAACCCATACTACAGCGACTCTCATCGTCGACTGCAGAAGGCCCTGCGAGAGTTTACTGACAAGCATCTGCTCCCGGAAGCCCAGGAATGTGAAACCACCGGCCGCCACATCAGCCAGGACATGATCAATCTAATGAGCAAAAAGGGAATTCTTCACATGAGACTCGGCCCTGGAAAGCACCTTCATGGTGTCGACCTGTTGGATGGCGCCGTCAAAGGCGACGAGTTTGACTATTTCCACGACCTGATTGTCGCTCAGGAGTTTAGCAGAACCATGACGAGAGGTTTCCAAGACGGTAACATGGCTGGCATGACAATCGGTCTCACCGCTGTTCTCAACTTCGCCAAGGATGAGGCCTGGAAAAAGACTATTGCCGACTCTGTCTTCAGTGGCAAAAAGAAACTCTGCCTTGCCATCACTGAAGCTTTCGCTGGCTCTGATGTTGCCGGTCTTAGAACTACCGCTGAGAGAACTCCTGATGGCAAGCACTTTGTAAGTTTTTTCTCATCTCAGAATGAGACTTTGCGCGTCTTCAGGAAGCAATTCTCTGACAAGCTCCAGATTGTCAATGGCACCAAGAAGTGGATCACCAACGGAACTTTCTGCGACTACTTTGTCACTGGTGTCCGAACCGGGAAGGGCCTAAGTGTGCTATTGATCGAGAGAGGCGAGGGTGTCGAGACCAAGCCTATCAAGACCTCATACTCCCCCGCCGCTGGAACTAGTTATGTCACCTTTGACAACGTCAAAGTCCCCGTCGAGAACCTCCTGGGCGAGGAAAACAAGGGTATCCACGTGATACTCAGCAACTTCAACCACGAACGTTGGACCATGGCTTGTGAGTTATATCCAACAACGAAGAATCCGGCCAGAGGAGAGCACTAATCACTGGACAGGCGGCTCCATTCGCGTCTCGAGGATGATTGTGCAAGAATGCTTGAAGTGGGCCAACCAGCGTCTTGTCTTTGGCAAACGTCTCATCGATCAGCCTGTCATTCGGCAAAAGTAAGACAGTCCTACTGAAGCATGCCTGTTCAATTTTCGACTCGTACTGACGCTGCTTGCGTTTCTAGACTCGCCAAGATGATTTCTCTTGTGGAGGCTAATCAGTCATGGCTCGAAACCGTCACGTACCAAATGTGCCATATGCCGTACAAGTTGCAGGCTCAGCACCTTGCTGGTCCCATCGGCCTTCTCAAAATGAGCATCACACGTACCGCCCATGAGCTTGCCGATGAAGCTGTCCAGATCTGGGGAGGTCGTGGTCTGACACAGACTGGAATGGGAAAGCATATCGAGATGTTCCATCGTACTTATAAGTTCGATTCTATTCTGGGAGGTGCTGAAGAGATTTTGGGCGATTTGGGCGTTCGACAGGCTGTCAAGAACTTCCCCAAGGCTATGTTATAGATTTAGATAAGCTGGGTTGGATTGTCTGGTGTTTTGTGTGCTATACAACTAAAATTCACTGTAGCTGCCTAATTGGGTAATTGAGATTTATGTACAAATTAGGGTTCGCCAACGGCTGCAAAGTGCTGTGGCTATGAACTTCGTTGCCAACGGTAACGGTGTATTTCGATCGGGCATAATTCTTGCGCGCGTGCCTCGCGTGTATCCATTCATTCATTCAGTGAAAGAAAGTTGCGTCACTTTGTTGTGGACAGGCACTGGCTTACGTTGTTTCACAAACAGTCATGGTCATTTCAAGACAACGTATTTCCCTTATCAATAACGACCATCAAGTGTTCCAATTCTTTCGTCCTTGCAACTTCATCATAGAAGAACAGGCGAGAACTAGCTTATGGACACTTCATCTCCGTAGGCAAATCACAAACGCTGCTCCTCTTCCAATACTAATTGTTCCGTTCATGGCTTGTCACTGGCACGAAACCCAAGATTCAACGTCAGCCCCCCATTCCAGTTCCGTAGCGAACAGTCAACGACTTAATTGCCAGGCAAACCGACAACTACTGATTCAACCCAAAGCCGACGCATGGAGGCTGAAAGCTGCCGATGTAAAATAAACTTTTGAGATTGATTGGAGTGCGAAAGTCCCAAGCGACAAAGGAAATGAGTCGGCATGTGAAATGATTCATGGCATGAATGGTGTGAGAAAAAAACAAGCGAATCGAAAACATAGCATATTCGTCGTGGGTATCATGGAGCTGCCACGCCATATTCTTCCTGTTCAGTGAGGAAGTGGAAGTATTCCAAGGCCACCATGCGTAAGTTTTAAGAAACCTTTTAGTTGGGGCATGCGGACTGGACATGACCGGCTTGCTGGCACTTGTAGCAGATTTTCTCGCCACCGGACGATTCCTTAGGGCAGTCACGGGAGTAGTGGCCAGACTCGCCGCAGTTGTAGCATTTCATGCCGTTGACACATTCTCCTGTGGAAAGTATTAGAGACTATTTGAGGAATCTTAGAGTGAGAATGGGCAGGATACGTACGGGACATGTGGCCGAAGCCGCCGCAAGAGTAGCAGGTTTTGCCAGCACCACCACCGTAGCCGCCACCGAAAGAGCCGCCATAGGAACCGCCAGCCTTAGAGCAGTTTCGGGCAATGTGACCTCTCTCGCCACACTACAAAAGTGTTAGCTCTGTTCGTCAAAGGTGATTAAGCACGGTCAATTTACCTTGTAGCACTCAGTTGCCTGGCCACCAGCAGCAGGACCGCCTCCAAGAGGGCATTCACGGGAAATGTGTCCAGCCTGTCCACATTTGTAGCAGGACTTGTTGTCCTTCATAGGCTCTGAGCAATCGCGGCCTACAAAAGTTAGCATACGAGCATGTAAAAGGACGACTGTTCAGTCACTAACTCATGTGGCCCTCGCCTAGGCTTGTAGTTAGCATACAGCCCATTGGCACGGTGAGAATTGGTCAAGAGCGTACCTCCGCAGTTGTAGCTATGTCTCTTGGTCAGTCTCGTGATACAGTGAGTTAAGGATGCTCCACTACCTTACCACTTAGCAGGGCCTTTGGAAGGACAGTCGCGGGCCTAAGTCGATGTGTCAATTTCAAGACGTATAAATTTTACCACAAGATCAAATTGTACCTGGTGTCCAGGATTGCCACCTTCGTCAAATAATGTTAGAAGTTTGATCATTTGAACGAAAGAGGAGAAGAAAAACAATGGGGCTTGCTCATTTCCTTCTCACGATTCTCGGGAAAGGCACGTTGACTGGGAAAGAAAAATGGGTAGCGGCAAGAGGAAGAATTGGATCAAACGCACAAGAATAGCAGGCTCCACGAGTAGCACCACCAGTGTTGGGAGTAAATTCCATTTTGTTAGAGGTGATCGAAAACTGGTTTCTGTTTTCTGACTTTTCTGTCAGTAACTCAGCAATCGAACATTTCGTGGTGCTGTAATAGAAATTTCCCAAGGCAACATGATTTCTGTGGGTGGGACGGCAGATATATTGTTGAGGATAATGAAAGTTTGTGTCGTATTGATCAGAGGCCAAAGGGGCTCAGAAAAGTGGTATCCGGCGATGATCAACTTACATATAACTAAGACTTGGAGATGATGATCAATTGATGGAAATTCGGCAATTGACAGGCGACATGAAAGTAAGCAGATTCGGATTCTGTAGTGGTGAGGTTGAAGATGGGAAAAGTTTTTGGCGTTAACGGTAGTTTAGCGGGGCTCATTCTTCGCCGCACAGTACCAGGCGAGGAGCAAACAAGCCGCTCGAGACCAAGAGGCGGCGAGCAAAAAGCAAGATTGTTGTGGCTAGAACAAGTGTCCAAGGCCGAGCGTGGCGTCGAGCGAGTGCCACTTCAGTGAAAGCGGGGCAGAATTGAGGTTGTTTAGAGGTCAACTGATGACAAAAGTTGCGTCTAGACCTCCAAGCTTGTTCTGATTCGGCGCGAAGCGTGACGGAGATTCCAATGTCAGGGAGATGTGAGATTTCGAGGCGATGTGGAGAGGGAGTTCGGAGTTGATATTGGTCAACCTGCATAAACGTGAGGGCATGAGTCGCATGGCACGGCCAACTGGCCAACTGGCCAACTGGCAGCAGCTGTCAAATCTCTGACACAACTGTCAGTTGCCAGGCGCGCCCGATGTCCCGGTGTTCCTGTTGTCTGCGCTGATACCCACTCCGCGGCTGTTAGTACGGATCATTACGGATTACACATCCAGAGTCGCACAAATAGCAGCGAACCTCGGACGTGCCAGACACGAACATGACGCGCGAGCAAAACGGTCACTCTGCTCACGCGCAACTGCGCTCAATCATGGGCGTCCTTTCTTTTACGTAGTCCTTTGCTCGACCATCCACGCATCTAAACGCATCTAATAGCCTCACATTCCCTCTGAATGAACGGAATACTCGCGAAAATGACCATCATTTTGGGTCACGTGCTCGGGTGAATGCGTGGCGATGGCTTATCAAGCTGCGGCTTATCAAGCTGCGACGCGTCCCGCAAATTCCCCCGCTGGTGAAAGCTACCACTTAGCACAACACTTGGCACTAACGATCACTACCATGTGAAAGCGACTTGCGACGATAAAGCTACACTATGGCAACTGACCGATTTCGGCGAGGCCGCGAGGCTCTTTTTGAAGCTCTGTCCGGTGTTTGTGACCAGATTGAGGTAGGTCTTCTGGAAGATCAGCGAGCCGAGACTTCCAAGTCCGATGAAACAATTCTGGCACAAATGGATGCGATTGAGAAGCTGCGAGCGGAAAATGAGGCAATGCATGGGCAACTGGCAAAATTACAGTCTTCTCTGAGAAGTCTGACCGGAACAGACCAGTCTTCGACAGTCGAGAATGCATCGTCTAGGCCAGCCACTGTGCCTTGTTCCAATCCAAAAAGTTCCACTTCATCGAAAGTACCGATACCTCGTGCTACCTCAGGCTGCAGAGGGAACTGCTCTAAGGTCTTGCGGAGATATCATGCCCTCGCAGCGAATTTCAAAACAGCGAAAGATGCCTTGCAAAGAAGAAGAATCGAGAGGAGTCAATGGGCTCGACACGCAGAGTATCTCAATACAAAGTTGCGGGCGGCTGAAGAGCAATATGGTATTCATATCCTGGATCATCAAGCGCCTCGCATGGAAATACCGTCTGCCACAGCAATGGACGCCGAGGATGGAGTTTTTGATCCTGCGCTCAGTTTCGTATCAGATAATGGCCCGCCAGAAGGCGAGCCAGAGCTGCCAGATTTATTGCTGAAATCGGTGCCGAATAGAGAAACACCTCTCGCGCCAGGTACAAGCTCGCAAACAACACAAGGTCAACCGTCTGACGCGATTTCCCAACCTCTCGAAGCCCATCCGCTCCATGGCGAAGATGGCAACAATGTAGTGAAGCAAGAGCCGTCTTCCGACGTTCCAGAAATCGTCACAGAGCGTGAGGTCAGGAAACGGAAACGCGCCGACGACGAGGTGGGTGTAGTCCTCAACCCGCTCGTCAAATCCGAGTTGAACGGTAGTTCCAGTCCGATCATGTCAATACCGACTGCAAAACCTCACACGCAAGAAAGCCTCGACCTGGGAGATATAGCTCAGAAGGTGCAAACGCCCAGGAAGCGCCAACTATTAGATCGGAGCGAACCCCAAACAGAAAATTTGATTCGCATCAAGCTTGGGACCCTTACTCCTGTAGCCGCTGAGGCACCACTATATTCACATTCCGCGAGACTACCACGTCAAAACTCCGCATTGATGCCTCTTGATAGCAACATTAGGCTCATCCGGTCTACAATTGACAAATCGGGCACTAAAGATCGCAGGCGTCAACTCGCTATTGGCGTTCCAACATCCGAGGACTGTGCCCTTGATGCAGCAAATTCCATGAAGACATTGAGGGATAATCGAGCTAAGTCAGCTAAGAGTAGGCTAGACATGCTTCTTGACGGAGCAATCGAAGAAGCGGACGTCATAACAACGGCGACGCCAACGAGAAACAAGCTGGTAACTCCTGCGCGGGGACCAGCACTCCGCGTTCCTGGACGCCGACAGCTTCCATTCGGAAAAAGTGAAAACCAAGGCAATATATCAATGCCTGATTCACGTGTATCAGCCACGAATCACAACGGTGAGCACAGTTCGCGTGCTGCGTTGCCAAAATTAGGCCAACGACAAGCGTTGGGTATATTGCGTAATAAAGCGCCTTCGGACCTTCGCTTAGACGACTTCAAAATAAACCCTTCTGCCAATGAGGGCCACGACTTTGCTTTCTCCGAGATCGTCAGGGACAGGGCGGATAGATTATGTTTGCCCGGATGCGTTGATATGCACTGTTGTGGAAAACATTTCAGAGCTCTGGCAATTTCACAGCGGCCCGATCCGCCACTTTCTTCATCACAGCGACAGGAGGAGCAAAAGCTACTGGAAGATTACCTTGGAGATTCCTCCTACCGGCTCGCTACCATGAACAAAGAAGAAAGGTTGGCCTTGTGGGTCGAAGCAAAGACTCAAGAGCTAGCAAATAAATATGGCAAACACAGACATAGGTTTTCCCGCATGCAGAGTCCCCCGGGGTTTTGGGATGCCGACTTTCCCAATACTCAGCAATTGGAGGCTGACAGACAGGAGGCAGCGAAGAGGACTAAGCAAGCGATAACAGAACGTTACCGCGAGGCTTTAAGGCCCGGTGGGAGGTGGAAGTTCATGGATGAATGACACCCTGATGTGAGAAATTGAACATTGACTCTATGCGGTAGACCAGCGCATTCTAAATGGTGATGATACATGACGAAACGGCATGATGGCCAATTTAGCTGCATTGGCACTGGGCTCATTTGTCGAAGCCGTGTCGATGTAGACGAGGCGCCAGCCAGCCAGATTAGATTCAGAGTTGTGGCCCTGGTCGCACGCCCGCACGCCCGCACGCCTGCGCGTCTGCCTCGGACGCAGACAGGGTCAAGCAAGTGCAGCCCGACGCTTCCCCAACCACGGCCTGCATGACGGCGTCGAATCACGGGCCAGTGCACGTGGGCAGTAATTGCTTGCTTACTTTCTTTTGAACTAATTAGTGCTAGCGTGCCAATCAGACTAAGGAAGGATAAGAGGTACTTGATTTTCCATAGAAATTGCACTATAGTACAAGTCCTAGCAATTTCTCTCAGTACGAAGAGCTACATCGTCCACATTGCAGCTCTCGCGGGCGCGGGTTGCCTGCGTCAAGCCTCTCCTAGCGGCCGCTTTGAAGAGGTTCTAATCCGTAAAGAACATCACTATTATTATCTCAAGCAGCTATAATAAAAACCGTTGTACAAGGAATGCTACTAAACGCGTTTAACGGGAGCTATTAGGGGTGTTTAGAAGGTCTCCGCATGTTATCGAGGCAGATGTGGGTCCCGTGACCTCGTTGGCGCCTTCGGGCACTCAAAGAAATAACGTTATCACCTACAAATGTGGGTCATTTAGGCTTACAAAGTTAATACTTGCATTTTTGGGCTTCGTTTATTATTATTCGTGCGTAATCACATTATATTTTTTTTAAATTTAACATATTTTAGCTTATTAGGATTTCGTTTAGCTTTATACTAAATATTTTTAAGAGATCCTAAGCTATAACAAACTGTCAAATCTACGCCATAAATTTTGCTTCTCGTTGTCGTGTGCGTCGCCTCCAAAGGCGCCCTTCTCGCAGCCATCCGCATTCTCTCCACACTCTCTCCTCACTCTATCTGCATTGTTCTTGTCCTAGTGGTTGTGCGTGCCGCTTTGTTCTTCTTTTTCTGTTCGCGACGCATTTGTCCCTACAACTCCTTTTGAGAGTCAACGCTCCCCTCCGGTCCCGGCTCATACTTGTTGAGCTTCCTTCGTCCACGGCGCGACGCGTGCTTTACGACAACGGCAGCGACCTCGCAAGCTTTGCGATCAAGCTGGATTGCCTTTCTTCGATAGCGAAGTCCTCTGCGATCGGTGTTCGAGTCCATCGTGCATGCGGGAGTCGCGGTATTGGGCGACACCAAACACCAAACGCCATCCCAAGCCGGCAGGATGAGTAACCGCCATCTGCCGGCTGGACAGCACATGCAAGGAGCATCTGGCGGCATCTCAAACGTCGATATGGGCCATGGTCCTGGCACAGGAGGGCCTCGACGAAGGCAACCTCAGTATATGCCGCAGTATCACCAACAGCAGATGGCGTCCATGTACCCCAACTACATGTCGTATGCGCCTCAACAATACTATGGCATGCCACCTCAGTATACCAATGGTGCCATGCCGTCTCAAGCATACGTGCCCTATCAGACGTATGGAAGATCACCGCCGCCCGTGCATCAGTATGCTCCCATGATGGGCGTCAGCGTGCCTCAAAACTATCCTCGCCACACCCAGCAGTCCCCGAGTCTCGCGACGGCATATCAGCCTCCTCATGCCCAAGTGCCCATGCCACCACAAACTCCGTCTTCGACACATTCATCTCAATTTATCCCTCCGCCGACTCCTCCGACCCCACATGTCGTCGAGCAGGCTTCATCTCAGCCGGCACCACCCTCTGCTGAGTCCCCTATCATCTCAGAACGGCCGAGCTTCAGCCCTCCTGTAAGTTGTTCCTTTCCCTCTCTTCTGGTAGTCATGGGCTATGGTAGGCAGCTGACAAGGGTATTAAAATAGCTTCCTTGGTATTCGAAACCGGATTCGACATTTCCCAAACGAGCACCGCGCTCGAAACTGAAGAAAAGATTGCTACCCTCCAATGGCGAAGCTGTTTCTCTCCCTGAACAGCCCGGTACCTCCGTCGAACGTGTATCCGCAGACGCCAGTACAGACGCTGTCTCGTCAGAAGTGTCATTAATCAATAACAACACATCTGTGCAATCGTTTGACGAAAAGCCGACCAAAACTGAATCAGCCAGTATCAGTGAGGCGAACGTGAAGGAAGACACTCTGCTCGAGTCAGCGAATCAGATTTCCCCGGCCGCAATGAATGGCCATGTCGCCGACAACACTGTCAAAATTGATACAGCTAGCAAAGACTCTGGGAAACCTGCCGCACGGGTAGCAGATGCCGTAAGTGAGCCTGTCACATCTACAGCTCCCGCGAAAGCTGCCCCCAGCAGCTGGGCCAAGCTGTTTTCACCGCCTGCCGGTCGAAATCCTCCTCGCCTCAATGGAGTCAACGCTGTATCTGCAAGACAGGGAGGGGAGTCAGAAACAGCTGCTTCTGCCGTGGTGCCAGGCTCGAATTTTTCACTTGCGCATAAGTCTTCCTTGGCAGAGGTCATCCGAGGCTTTCGTGTAGACGGTAATTACAGAGCTGCGTTAATTGAGCCCCGCGGTCTCATCAACACTGGCAACATGTGCTATATGAACTCGGTATGTCTTGTTTGCTACCTGACCTACGATTTTTGCTGACTCGCGACAGGTTTTGCAAGTCCTCGTGTGTTGCGCTCCGTTCTACGACTTTTTGGAGCAGCTGAGACAAAAGGCCGCTCATAATTTCAAGAGCGAAACACCTCTTGTTGACATATTGTGAGTATAAAGGTTTCCCACTGAGTATTCCTGAGTCGGAATTTAACAATAATTAGGGTTGTTTTCATGCAAGAGTTCAAGGTGCTCGCCTCGGCCAGTTCCGCCGATCAACTCCGCCATGTAGTAAGGCCAGAGACATATGAGCGACACGGAGAGCCATTCACTCCTGAATTTGTGTACGACGCCATTAGACAACTTTCAAGGTTTGCTAGCATGGAGGTGAGCATTATATCATTAACCCAAGATAGTCTGCATCTTTCGTTACTAACCCACACGCAACAGCATGGTCACCAGCAAGACGCCGAAGAGTTCCTTGGCTTTTTACTTCAGACTCTTGACGATGAATGCACTCACCTCATGAACAAGTCGCCGAACAGCGAAAGCGGAAATCCTGGATCTCATGCCCCTACCGCGCAGAATGGGCCTGAATCGTCAGGAGACTGGCTCGAAGTGGGACGCAAGCAAAAGGCTGCCGTTACTCGATCGTCGGGTTCCAACTCGTCCACACCCATCACCAAGATTTTTGGTGGACTCCTGCGTTCCGAGTTTCGTGTACCTGGACTAAAAGATTCCATCACCACTGAGCCCTACCAGCCATTGCAACTGGACATTGGCTCACCAGATATCCGCAATGTTATCGACGCGCTTCGAGGTCTGACTCGTCCCGAGCGTCTACAGGGAGACTTTAACTCTCCACGCGGCAAGAACGTGACAGCTACCAAACAAGTATTCATTGAATCGTTGCCTCCCGTCCTCATCCTGCATCTGAAGCGGTTCCAGTTTGACGCAGAAGGCCATGGCACCATCAAAATCTGGAAGAAGATTGGCTATCCCCTGGAACTCGATATACCACGTGAAGCGCTCTCGCGCCAGCGCCGCCAAATCATCGGCGACGGCCCCATGCCACGATACAAGCTCATCAGCGTTGTGTACCACCACGGAAAGAACGCTAGCGGCGGTCATTATACAGTCGACGTCCGCAGGCAAGATGGCCGGGAATGGATTCGCATGGACGATACTGTGCTCCGCCGAATTCATGGTGAGGACGTGGCCAAGGCTGGATCAGAAGAAGACGCCAAAGACATACACAGAGAGAGTTCCCCAACCTCTGGTGCCTCTACCAATCGGTTTGGTGCCGTGAACGACGAGGACACGGGTGATGAGGACGGATGGAAGCAAGTCACGGCTTCAGCTGGCGGGAACAAGAAGACCAACAGTCCCGCCAACGGCACGAACAAAGTGGGCAGTGAGAAGAAGCAAGTCAAGGATAACATCAAGGACAACAAGGTTGCCTACCTGTTGTTCTATGAACGCTTGTTGTAAGATTGATTGATGGGGGTTCCGCACGGCGTCGAAAATAACTTGACGGGAACGCATATGTTGATGTATTTCCCGCGAAGTAAGGAAAATCCAGTCACATGTATAAAACCAAAAGTAATGCATTTGTCTACACCAGTCGCCTCCATGACGAGAGGATGCCAAATAATGGTAATGGTGAGTGGGTGGATGCCATGACCCGTCCTTGTTATCGAAACTTGCTGAGCCAATTAGTTTTTGTCTTGACGCCTCGCGATGTCGGGAGAGGTGAAAATGGCAACTTTTGAGGGGAGGGCCCGTCCGGCACGGCACGATTGGGGTCAGGGGCCGAAGTGAAGCAAGTGTTGAATTGGCGATGACGGAATCATGGTAGGATCAAGAAGGGCGGCGGGCGGGCCGTATGCCGCTGGATAGTAAATAGGGTGGAAGCGAAGTCGGCGAGAGCAGTCCATGATGTATAAGTCAACTAGGAGCGAAAAAGTTGTATTGTCGAGACAAGACGACATCTATACATGGTAAGATTACACGAGACACTCAAGTCCTTCTAATCAGGTAACATTGGTTTTGATCCTCCCCACTGCACAGAAACAAAATAAACGGGGAACAACGACTCTCCTTGAAAAACGGACGGTCCCTGTCCGAATCTCCCCTCCGGACTGTTCCAAATCCTATCCCGTTTGGCTTGCTCTCTAAATCTTATTTCTTGAAATTTTGCCTCCTTGAAAGACGGCCCCCGCCTCGAGTTAGTGTCGCTTGATGACGGACATGGTGTCAAGGGCGTCCTTCTCGGCAAGTTCGGCCTCGACCTGCTGGATAATGTCGGTGAGGTAGGGCGTATCCTGACAGGTTCTTGTTAGCGGAACATTACGGCGCTGCTTTGGAGCACCCAAAAAAAATAGGATGGGTGGATGGTTGTGTCGTACCTCCTCGGCCTTGGTCCACTGGTCCTTTGGCAGGAGCTTGTGCTGGTAACTGCACTGGACGGAGCGGCGGATACGGTAGATTCGGTCGTAGGACTCCTTGGGGGAGAGACGGCGCAGGGCGATCTGGGTGGATTCGCGCTCCTCCTCGACGAGGTCGTCGAATCTGTTGGTTTGAAACCCGAGGTTAGCCGTTGCCTGACCATGATGTAAACCCTGATTGATGACAACGCGGGAAAAGCAGGCATTGGCGGCGCCAATATTCATTCTCCCCACCCCTCCCCCCCCTCAATTGAAGGCCATTGAATTATGGCTGGGATGCCGTTTCGATGTCTTGTGGTACAAACGTGGGTATATCGGGAAGATTTTACCTCAGTCCGAGCTTCTTGTACCCGGCAGCATTGGCGTACCAGTTCGCAGCGGGCATGACCATGTTGGCCAGCCAGGGTCGGCGCAGGACGAAAGGAGCGAGGGAGTAGCCGGTCATGATGGGCGGCGGTCGTTGACGGTAGTTCGGGATGGGGGGGATGGGTTGAGGTGAGGGCGAAGTTCTGGGGCTACTTTTCTCTTTGCCGGGATGCGCGAAATGCGGCGACGGTGATTGGGAGGAGCGGTCCGGAATGTCACGTGAGGGCGATTGCATGGTGCTCATGCACGATGGATTATTTACGGAGCATACCTGAACCGTTTGTAACGGATGGTGGTTATGGAAATGCTTCTAAACAGCGCAGAGCAGGCTTCCATGATTGTGTAGAGAATTTTGAAGCTATTCGGAAGCGCGATTTGGATTGTTTCGCCAAGGCTGACGAAGTGCTGGATCTTGCAATTGGATCGGGGATTCACGGGGCAGCTCCGAGCACGCACGACCTGTTGCTCTAGGTTGCTCTGGGCAGAGAAGACGAAACACCATCTCTTGTTCTCCCCGCCCTGACTTGCACTGAATTATGTCGATGCTCCTCAGCTGGATTCATCTGGCTAAGCGAGATGGGATCATGTCATGGTATGACGCAGCTTTGCTCCTGACCTGGGAAATTGCTCATTGGGCTTCGGACACACCTTGGTTCAGTCATGTGTGCCACTTTGGAACTTGAAGACGCGGGTTTCGTCACCTATGAGTGGGCTGCCGACCAGAACGCAAACATCATCGAGCGACTGACGCATCTTCCCGCACGGAATAAGCTTTACAATTTGCTTTCGACGGGAACAGATGCGATTTGTTGTCTGGTCAAACATCATCTCCAGCTCAACCATCGAGACGTCTGCATCATTGCGCCCCAAGACGAGTGGCTTCAAGGCAGCTTCAATGTCTGTATACCTATAGAAGTACAGGCGAGCAAATCACGCAGGAAAGTCGTCTTGCGGTGTTGCCTGCCGTACAAGCTTGCCGAAAGTCGATATCCTGGCACTGTTGACGAAAAGTTGTGTTGTGAGGTGGGCGCGTACAGTTGGATGCAGGAAAACTGTACTGACATCCGTATACCCCATCTCTACGGCTTCGGGCTCTCGAACAATCATCATGTAGGATTGAGTTGTCCCCGCCATTGTGTTTGCGGCATTCTAACATTTGTAGTTCACCCATGAAGAGCACCGCCCCTGGTATATTCGCCTCTCCCGAATCGTTCAACATTGTCTTTATGTCGCTCTACGGTACTCGTCACCCTCGCGGTATACTGCCAATCCGACGAACCACCGTCTGCCTACCGCATACGTGCTCCTCGAACATATAGGCCCTGATGTAGAGCAATTGCTCTCAAACACATGGAACGACGAGAGATATCAAAATGATCCACTCCGCAGGAAGCGGTTATTTCGAGGCATGGCTCGAGTGATTCTCTCCCTAGCTCGAGTCTCTCAGCCGCGGATCGGCTCGTTTCAGTTCAACGACGACAGCTCTGTGACATTGACAAATCGCCCCTTGACACACACTATCACAACGCTCGAAAACGAAGGCACAGCGAGGACGATAGAACCTACCGACACATACTCATGTACGGAACAGTATGTCGCAGACATTCTCACACTCCTGGACAATCGCCTTGATTCCGACCCCGGCGCTATAGAACTCGATCCTAGCGAGGTTGATGAAAACCCTGGCGCGATCGACGAAGCCTGCAGAGAAAAAATGGCGGCCATGATCTTACTTCGCACGCTGTCTCACCACTATATAAGGAGGGAACTTCGGAACGGGCCCTTCGTGCTTCAGCTCACCGACCTGCATGCCAGCAACATCTTCGTTGACGATGAGTGGAATCTCACGTGTCTCATAGACCTGGAATGGGTCTGCGCTCTACCTGCAGATATGCTTGCTGTTCCTGCCTGGCTGGTCGGCTGCGGAGTAGATTAGTCGGAAGGAGGAAAGATGAAGGAATTCGAAGAGGTCAGACTGGAATTCATGCACGTCCTCGAGGAAGAGGAGCACAAATTAAAAGCGCAGCATGGCCTATCGCTTGTCAAGATTATGGATGAGACATGGTCATCAAAGGCAGTGTGGTTCTGGCATTGTGTCAAATCCATGAACGCCATGAACAATCTTGTGCCAAACTGTATCTGTCCCCAATTTTCGACGCGTTTAACAAGTGTTGCAAAGGTCTTGTCGAAACTCTGGTGCGAGAACTCCGATTGTAGGGTGGAGAGAACGACTGCTGCCTTTCGTGCGTACGGCAAGGGCCTGAAACGTGTTTTTGGCATAGACGATGATGCTGAAGGGGGTGGAGGGGGAAAGCGATAAACAGTTTGAGCAGACCGCATTGTCGTGCTTGGGGTCAGATGGGGAGCGGATGTAGGCACGAACCGATCCTCAATCCCACCGAAGATCTTATCATTTGTCCCCCTCAGCTTTCGTATCCCTCTCCGCCTGCTCCTTCTTCTCCTGTTCTCGTTTCTCTCTCTCCCTTCTTTCTCTTGCCGCCGCTCTTTTTTTTTTTTTTTTTGGCGCTGTCACCAGATCTCATTGGACCTCGTGCCGCCTCGGTAGCCTCCGTGTTCCGTCGGTTGTTAGCCTGATCAAGAGTGGTGGGCTTGCGCTTCTTCCCTCGCTCTGGCGCGCCTCTATTCCATGCCGATCGGATACTCAAACCAGTCGGATTGTACTCCGGAGTCCGTACCTTGTTCAAAACTCCACTCTCAACATGGGGGCGGCCTATCATTCGATCACGAAGCGTTTTTGATGACAAAGGGCCCGCAGCTATTGGCCTTCATTCTGGTGTACAGCATGTATTATTCTGAGTCCTGACTCCTGAGTGTACTTGTCACCCCGGCTTGCAAAGTAATCACGTTGAGAGCTTGCCTTCTCGACGTATTGGAACTCGGGAAACTCCTTATGCCGGGCCTTCTGAGATGGGCAGCCTGCAGTCGACGGTTGGTCATTACATGCAATCCACATGGGCAAAAGTAAAACTTATGTCGACGCAGCTTCTTAGGCAGATCAAGGACAAATCATATCCTCGTCACCTTAGCTGCGCAGCCAGATCTCAACATCGGTGTCCGATACATCGTCAGCATATACGAACATGAAGTTAATTGTGATGCGCTGCCCGTGCATGAGCCACGGCGGGTTGAACCTGTAAACATCTGGTGCA
The DNA here is from genome assembly GCA_000729855.1 of Epichloe aotearoae. Lineage (NCBI taxonomy): Eukaryota > Fungi > Ascomycota > Sordariomycetes > Hypocreales > Clavicipitaceae > Epichloe > Epichloe aotearoae. The sequence continues at coordinate 7,323 of JFGX01000163.1, read as the reverse complement.
TCCTTCTCGATTTCTCAAGTAGGGACTAGTGCATTTGGGTGGCGATTGCCATAGCCGTGTAGCTATCGAGCCAGACCTCATACTTTCATAGTTGAGTTTGTGTGCTTCTGCTTTCTTTGCAGTTGATAGCACTGGACATCGTGGAGATGGCACTGGCCAGCCTCTTCGCTTTCGCATAACTAGTTAGTTGCATTGGCGACAAGACCAAGGCCAGGCATGGCTCTCCTCCATGTGCCGTATCGCTTCGGCGGTGCGTTCCCCAGGACCGCATCCTCACGCCTGGTGAAAGATGTTCTGACTGAATGCATAGTAGACAAAGGGCAGGGCGGATAAGAGTGTTGTGGTAGGTGATTGAGCTGCACTGCTTCAAAGATGCTGACTGATGGTTTTGGCAATCCTTGTCACTTTCATCACTCCCCGAGAAGTCCAAGCAAAAAAAAGCAGAACGTCAGCGGGATGGAAGAACGGCGAGTCTCTTGGCCACTGCTCTCTTTCGACAGCGATGAACATGCTTGCATCTACTGCGTCTCTCGATGGTAGATGCATGTTCGTTTTGAATCGCGGGTTAGAATTATCCTCACCTTTCCAATGACATGTCACAGTAAGGGCATTTCACGAGGACGATAGAAGACATCCCATGTGGTTGTGAGGAGCGAGCACATGTCGCGCAACGCACCAAACTTCTCTTTCCTGCTTGAAGGGCGGGCGCTTATCAAAATGCTTGCAATAACAGTGAAAATCATTGGTCTGTGGGATGGACATTTCCCTGGCGATCAACCTGTCGGCAGATGGGGCGGTCACGAACTGTTTCATCCCACTCAACTGGGCCATCACCGCCGTTGTGGATCATCTCTGAAAGGTCTTCGGGGTCCAGTGCGCCGTCGGCGATTACGAGATTCAGGAGTAGGAACGCAGAGTCGTAGCGAGGAAGAAGGTGCTCCCTGCCGGAGACTCCAAAACTGCATCGTGTCGGGGTTTGTTTGGTGTCATATGAACGCATTCACCTGTTATTGTCCGAATCTTTGTTGTTCTTGATTGTGCGTTGATCAAGCTTGTAGAAAAATCCCGGGCTGCCTTCAGCTGTCCGTTCAAGTACGAGGCAGACGTCCGTCTAGGAATTAGTACTAGGCAAAGATAAGGCTGCCATGGTTCTAACCTTGTATTGAGGCACGCTTGCTGTGCATATTCCGCCTCATCTGGCTTCACTATTGCAGATCCAGAGAAGTTGGAGATGAAATTGTGTGCGGTTCCTCTCATGGGTATAATAATGGGTCATAACCTGTCCACAGCCTGTCGATGAGTCGGTCTAGGTCCGGCGATTTGAAACTGTATTTCGGCTTCTCGATATCGCGAGCGTCGCTCCCGGACTCGTATGGCAAGACCTTTTTCAACGATTGCGTTCTGCTTTGGCTTCAACACCCCGACGATATTCGTTGCCCGTTGATGGTTAATTTCCTTGGTGTATGCGTCACCAATTTTCAGTCCGTGTCACCCGGTGAAAGCCAGCCCTGAACGCCTTCACCTTCGAGAGAAGGGTTTTGGCGGTTGGAGATTTCCGGAGCCGGGCCGGCCTTTGGATTGGGTCGTATAAAACCGCCAGAAATCTTTGAGTTCGGGCGCCTCCTGTTGTGGAGGCATCGTTCGCGGATCGTGTCGCGTGTCGAAGGTGGATGAGAGAAGAGAAATTCCATGGCACCAGAGCTTGAGATGCGCTGGCTTATGAAGAATCAAATGGCCGCGCACCATTTCCCACGTCGCGCCCGTCATCTTGTCTGTGTTCAAGATGCAAGATGCAGATTGCAGAGCCCCCCTCCCCCCCGCAGGGCCGCGCAATGGGTGTGGCAGCTCACCTCAGGCATCAACTGTGGGCTCCGGCGGCACAGGTCAGTCCGGGGGAGCGAAATGCGCATTTCCTCATTATTTATTAGTCTTTTTGGGATTGACAGCTGACTGAACTCGACTTGGACAACGACGCACCACCGACCTTTCGGGGAGGGGGGTTACAAGAAAAGAAGCCTTGGAGATAGACAAGATCTAGGCTTGCCCCCAACTCTAATCAGCTTGCGTTTCCTCTCCTCGACACCAGAACATGCAACAACCTCATACCGACCATCGGCCGACTTTCCAATGCAACAAACCGGGGCTTTGACCCCTCTGCAGAAATGGGCCGCCTCTGCCTCCGACACCCAGTTCAACGCCGTGGCTGGTGCAATAGGCGGTTTTACTTCCGGGGTCGTGACCTGTCCCCTTGACGTCATCAAGACAAAACTGCAGGCGCAGGGCATGTACAGAGTGCTACAAGATGGCCGTCACGTTGGACAACCGAAGATGTACAATGGGCTGGTGGGAACAGCCAGAGTTATATGGCGAGATGAAGGAATTCGGGGCATGTATCGCGGGCTGGGTCCGATTGTCATGGGATACCTGCCCACATGGGCCGTTTGGTTTACCGTCTACAACAAGAGCAAGGTTTGGATGGCCCAGTATCACGGTGAGTTTCTTGTTGAAATCCTTGGTCTCGTTTGGTACCAGTGGAGAGAAGTGATCTGACATGACTGTAGACAACCCGCACATCATCAGCTTCTGGTCCTCCATCATCGCTGGAGGAAGCAGCACCCTTGTCACAAATCCCGTATGGGTCATCAAGACGCGGCTCATGTCACAGAGTCACTCGCCCGCAAGAGACCACGCCGCCCATTTTATGTATCCCAAAACTGGCAACACCCCCACGGCCAGACCGACGCTGAACCACCCCTGGCACTACCGATCTACTCTCGACGCCGCTAGAAAGATGTACACGTCTGAAGGCTTGATATCGTTTTACTCTGGACTTACGCCCGCGCTGCTCGGCCTCACTCACGTGGCCGTTCAATTTCCCACGTACGAGTATCTCAAGACTCAGTTCACTGGTGAGGGAATGGGTGAAGGCGCAGGGGAAGCACACTGGTTGGGCATTTTGTCAGCATCGGTACTATCCAAGATCCTGGCAAGCAGTGCCACGTACCCGCACGAGGTTATTCGAACACGTCTTCAGACTCAACGGAGGCCGGTAGCAGGGGAGCAGTTCCTTCAAGGGCTTGGCATCACTACTCCGACCGAGCGCAAGGCAGTCGACAATCGCAAGTATAAGGGCATTGTGATGACGTTCAGAACTATTCTTCGAGAGGAAGGCTGGCGGGCCTTCTATGCTGGTTTGGGTACCAACATGATGCGTGCTGTTCCGGCTGCTACGGTCACCATGCTAACATATGAGTATGTCATGCGGTTGCTCAACCAGGTGAAAGCCGAAGGGCAGAGTAAAACGTCCTGGGCAGACTGATCAATAGGCGATAGCCCAGTACCGGGTAGCATGCCGATCATTGCTAGCAGGCGACGGATACGACACAAAATATATTTTCATTCCCTAGAAGACACGCACTCACACGAAACACACACACATCGACTTCGATTCATCAAAGAGAGAACGCAGTGGGCTATGAAGGTATCACCCCAGATAGCCCCTTCTGAACAAGGAACGGTTGTAGCATAGGCGAAATACGTTGATGGGCATTGGGATTTTTTTTTCAACATGTCGGAAATACTCAAGGCGCGAATATCATTTTTATTCCATTTGTTCGTACCAAAACTGCATACATGGAATTTGTGTTTGATGGGCACCAAGCAAAACGAAGCCAGGGGGCCGTCGAGCCCGAAAGAGCGTGGATGGTGGAAGAGTCAGGACGAGGAGGCTGCTGAGAATGGGACGGGTATGGGACGGGTATGGGTGCAGCGTCGTCGTCGACGTACATAGCATGTGAATTGTAATGGCTTGATGAACTTCAATTCACGTTATGCGCAGGCACGCACACACACAAACACGCAACACAGAGAGGGGAAGAGGGGGAGAGAGGGAGAGAGGTGGGTAGTTGATGTGACGAAGGAGGAATAAGTTTGCTACCTTCGCCCTGCTTCCCTTCTTGCCGCTCTGATGGACGACCTCGTATATCTGTGTAAGAAACAGCACGCATGAGTTTCTAGTCCGATGCAGTGTACAGTGTACGATGTAATCAATGGCCGCGGGCAGATTACTTACACAAATAGCACGCTGGCCATGGCAAATGCAGCGACGGGTGCCATGAATTTCTAACGAACAGGGCAATTTAGTAATGAGATCCGTCTTGGCGGCTAGTTTGCCTCGATTTCTGTGACCAGGAGATTCTTACTCGGGGGTCCATGAGGAGGGCTGTTGTTTTTGGACCTCAGTCGATGACTCTGTTTGCCTCGGAACCCAGCGAGCAACCTGCCGTGGCAGCGTGGCAGAAAGGGGCAATGCACGGGCACGGGTGAGCGACGAGTGAATAACAAGTTATGGAGTGAGAGAGTGAGAGTGAATGGGGTGGTTGAGTGGTGAGTGGTGCGTGGTGAGTGAGAAAGTGCTTGCGCAAAGCTAATTCTCCCGAATCGGCCGTTGGTCCAAGCTTCCGGATGGATGTCCCGGTCGTCTCTTCAATCACGCCAGACGAAGACTGACATGTTTCCATCAGCCCAGGTGCCAAGCAAGGGGTCTCCCTGTCGGCCTCGGCGCGGTGCCGGCTTCTCCCCCCCAGCCCTGCCCAAGCCCAAGTGCAAGCTGTGATGTGATGGATTGATTAGCGCCAGGAACAAGCCATGAATGAGCCCATGGAATCCAGCCGGGCAACCCCCCCCCTCCCGTCTCCCACGTTACCACGTCCGCCGTGCAGACCAGCAGAAGAACCATACAGCTTTGCGCCATCCCAGGCGCGCGCAGTTCAAACGGGTGCCCCCATTAGTAGAGCTCGTTTTCACCTTCAGAGTGACCTCCCCGTCTGCCTCTCGTTTTCCTACTTCCTCTTCCTCTTTACCTTTCTTCCCACAGTTTTGCCAAATCCCACCTCGTTCGCGCCTCTGTCAGGTTCCATTTCTGCATAGTTTCCCCCTCCCTCAGCCGTCGACTTTGTGCAATCGCATTTTCCTTCTCGGCTCCTCTCCCCCCACCTACCTCCAAACATGCCTGTCGAGCTGCGCAAGCGCAAGGCGCCACAGCCACCTCCCGCTCCAGCACCAGCTGTAAAAAGGGCCTCCAAAGCTGGTAGACCCTCTAAAGCGAAGGCTGCTGCTCCCAAAAAGGAGGAAGCTGCGACCAAGAAGGACGCTTCTGCCCCTGCTGCTGCTTCTCCTGCTGCTGCTTCTCCTCCCGCTGCGGCCGCCAAGAAGATCGTCGCTGTGGGTGACGTTATTGACCTCGATGGCTTTGGGGGTGAGATCGAAACAAACGATGGCAAGAAGACTAGTCTGAAGGAGCTTGTGGAAGAGAGTGAGAGTGGTGTTGTGCTCTTTACTTATCCCAAGGCTTCTACTCCGGGTTGTACGTTCTTCATATCCTGTGTTTTGCTTGCGTTGCGGGAATTGATATCGCTGAGGAGACGATGGGCTCTCTCTCACTTCTGACGACAACGTCAAGCCTTGGCTTCCCGCTTTGGCTGTAGCGTACCCAAGTGTTTAGAAATCCGGAAGTGACCAATCTTTGCTAATGTTTTCGTTCTCACCAGGCACCACTCAAGTCTGCCTCTTCCGCGACTCCTACGACCCTCTCACCGCAGAGGGTCTCGCCATCTACGGTCTCAGCGCCGACTCTACCAAGGCGAACACCACGTTCAAGGAGAAGCAGAAGCTTCAATATCCCCTGCTTTGCGACACACAGGCGACTCTGATCGCGGCCATCGGGTTGAAGAAGCAGCCAAAGGGTACACAGCGTGGCGTCTTTGTCGTGGACAAGAAGGGCAAGGTGCTTGTTGCTGAGTCGGGTGGTCCTGCGGCAACGGTGGAGAGAGTGAAGACCTTGGTGGAGGAGCTTAAGGAGTGAAATTTTCTCCTGATTATTTTTTTTTTTTTTTCTTCCCTTTCTTGCGGGAGACGGAAGACAAAGCCGTGAATAGGGCGAGATGATAAACTAGGTTTATGGAGCTTCGCTTATGGGATCAGAGTACTTGTGAAAAGGGATTAGGGATCGAGGAAAGGGTTGGTATAGATGGCTTTTTATGTTTTGTTTACGCGGTAATTATGAAATCTGGACAGCAGGCAAATTTATTCAATCTTAGACTTGAGCTGGTACTTTGGCGTGTGGGTTTGAAATCTGGTTCACCAGCACGGCAGTCGCAGAATTATGTGATTGTTTAGGGTGCTAGCATGAGCGTTTGGTCTCCGACGCGCAGTCATGGCAAACACTAGATTCAAGATCTACGCTTTTACACAGAGTACATACAGCTTTGATATACAGAAAGATGTCCATCCTCCACCTTCGACTTACATGCAGGGTAACCACGGCAAAGCATCGGCTAATCCTCACACCAGCACCCAATGATCGCGAACGCATATCCAACCTCCAGACGCTCAGTCTAAGCCCATCAACCACTTTCCCTCCACAAGCGATCGCCTTGTCAATTCCCCCCTCACACAATCGCAACGTCAATATGTCGACACAGGCGGTGGCAAAGGCTGCCGGAGGCCTTGTTTCCATTGCAAAGGTACATCCCACCCCCCGGCCCACCAGCTCGATTGAGCCCCTCCCCCTCTTTCCATTCTCTCCGTGTTTTCAAACCCCCAGCAACATGGTGGTGGTAGGAAAACCCAAACTGACTGACGCATTCTGCCGAGTTTTCGATTCATAGAAACAAACCGTTCAGTCCGCAGGAATATGGGAAACGCTCCGCCGGGCCCTCGCCATCGACCCCAACCGTTCCAACGGTGTTCCTCTGAACCCGTACTACCGTAACCCAGCGCCCGGCAGCAACGACCCCATGGCTTTTGAAGATCCCGTCACGATACCCGCCGGCGACATCGCCGACAATCCCTACTGGAAGCGCGACCACCGCAGGCACTACCCTAGGCTGAGCGTCATGAAGCAGGCCGATGTGGCGAGCTTGTTGACTCTCGGAAGCGCCGCTAGCCCCAAGGTCGAATTGATCGGGGAAGCCGGCGAGAAGCAGCTTGTTGCGGCGCAGGAGGAGGGCGAGACTGGGCTGGCGAAGTGCTTGGAGAAGGCGTCTGCGGATGTCACCAAGGAGGTGTTTGTGAATGGGCTGCCGCCGCTGCCTAGCGGACAGAGCTTGGCGAAGGGCAGTTGGGATGTTCATCAGTATGAGTTGACGGAGGAGAATACCTATCCTTCTGGGTGAGTTGCTATTTTCTTTTGTCTCCCATCGATTCATCTCCATTTGATGGAGGCGCATGGGAATGGGAATCTACTGGGAAAGTAAGGGACCATGCTAACTTGGCGTAGATATCCTTGCCGGACTTTCCAGTGATTGTTTGGGGGGGGGGGGG
>JFGX01000162.1:0-56860 GCA_000729855.1 Epichloe aotearoae | reverse complement strand
GAACCCCTTCCTAATTATCCTAAGGATATAATTCCTACTATTCTATATCTAGGTATAGGATATATTTGTCTAAATCCCCTTATTCTAGTTACTAACTATTATTCTCTTAGTCTATATAATTTATCTATTTATGTTAATTATTCTATTCTTTATTACCTAGCTAGTCTAATTTATCTACCTAGTATACTGCCTATAGATATTATAGTAGGATTGCTAGTTTATTTAGTGGTTTTAGAGTATTACTAAATAGGGTAGCTCTATTAGCTATTAGTCTATTATATTAGGGATTAGGATTTCTATATAGTCTCTATTAGTTATTATAGTATAGCTAATTACTAAACTATTATTCCTAATTATTATAGTATAGCCTTTATTAACTATATTACTATTATTAAGTAAGGTTATAGTATAGTTAAATACCCTAGTGGTTATTCCTATTACTATTCTAGTAATTATTCTAATAACCTCTAAATTATAGCCTAGTAATGCTATTATATAGTTAGTATTCTCTATATTAGCCCTAAGTATTATATCTACTATATATATTTAATCCTTATTATATATCCCTAAACTATTAGTTAGTAATCTATTAGTATTTATCTTATACCTAACTTATAATAGTTAATTCTCTCTCCTTAATCTATATAAGAAACTAATTAATTATTATATTTACTAATAGTAAGGTAATAATTATTTAAATCTCTAAATTAAATACTTAATAGACTATTTATAATTATATAATATTATCTTAATAACACACCCTTATATCTTAAAGCAAATTATATATAAAGATTATAATATTTTCTCTATTATAATATTTCTATAATAAATATTATACATTCTTAATCCTATTTAGGGCTATAGATTACGGTTCCTAGAATCTCTTAATAAGGTATATGTAAATTATCTTTAGTAATGCTTCTTAAAGTAATTCGCGCTCTAATAGTATTAGTAGATAACTATACTAATTAAGGGCTTATCCTCTAAGGTAAGAAATCTATATATCCTTTACTAATTTCTCTAATTAACTAGCTACTATATCTTCTAATTATTATATAAATACTAATATACACTTATAGATTATTATTATAGATTTAGAATCCGCTATAATCCCTTAGCCTTTATTATCCTTAATACCTAGGTTAAAAAACCTAATATTTACCGCCTATAATAGCGGTTATATTACTAGTATTACCTTAGCTCCTAATAATAGCTAGGCTTATCCCTACTAGATATACTATATTAATACCTAATTTATCCTAGTATTCTCTTCTAGTAGATAATATATTATCTATGCTATCTCTAATTATAGTGGATATTACTAGCTTTACTAATCCGCTAATAGTAAACCGTACTCCCTATTACTAGGTATTATATTATAATATTATAATCCTATCTAATTATATAACTTTAGTAATAATCTAGATTTTATAGATCTTTAATTACTTAATATCTAATAGGATTAGAAATTATTAAGGGAGGAGTTATTAAGGGGGGAATTATTAAGTAGGGTAATAGGTAATAATTAGTATATTATAGGACTATTCCTTCCTAACTCTAGGGAGGATATTACTAATTAATTTAACTTAAGTAATTTTATATAAGGGATTTTATCTTACTAACTATCTAGCTTAAAGTTAAGTCCTAGCTTAAAGTTAAGTCTATAATTATACGCTCTAATATAGAATTCCCCTAACTATTCTATTACTACTATAATTAAATAGTCTATTAGTATAGTATTAATTAATTTTACTATAGCCTTACTCTAGGTCTAATTAAATTAAATTAGTCTATATCTTAGGCCCTAAGAATTATCCCTTTAATAGCCTATTATCTAGCTTACTAGCTAAGAACTTATAGGCTATAACTATCCTACCCCTATACTAATTATTAGAGTAGTAGTTAAAACTATTATAATTAGATTAGTTATTAGAAGGTAAATTACCTAGCCTTTTATAACTATTTATTAAGAAATTAATAAAACCTTAATCTTTACTTAGCCTATTTAACTAGGTAGTTAAATATTTATACCTTATTAAATAGTAAAAAATTTATTACTAAATAGTATACTAATTATCTTTAATTATCTAGGATTTCTAGCCTAACTATATTAATATACTACTAGAGGCATTATCCCTCTATAATAAGCTTCTTATCTAGTGTTTGCTTAGATATTTAAAAATAAATAAGAATATAAGAATTTTTATCTAGTTCTAGTTTTATAGTGTGTAATTACTATTACTATTAAGGAATTATAGGAAAGGTTAGTTAATTTAGCTAGTCTACGCCCTAGGTGGCGTTATGTATGGCGCCATTGCGCACGTGACCTGTGACAAGCTGGCAGCAGTAAGTCAGTCAGTCTGGGAGTGGGGCGCCTGGGAGTGGGGCGCCTGGGAGTGGGGCGCCTGGGAGTGGGGCGCCTGGGAGTGGGGCGCCTGGGAGTGGGGCGCCTGGGAGTGGGGCGGGCGCAGACCAGACGCTCTGCAGCTGGAAAAGTGGAAACTGGAAAAGTGGAAACGATGTGGTGGGAAACAACACGGGTTGGCCACATCAACTTGCAATATACGGATTATATTATCATCATCTATCGAAAATCCGCCGCCAACGGGAGTGAAATATGTAACAGGAATGGAGGAGTCCCTGGGTTGCTCAATTCTCGTCATAAAACACCCACCACGTGTTTCCGACTCCACTGATGCACCAGCTTCTTCTCCTGCCGCTGCACTTCATCCCAAAGCCTGGCCGTCAGGAATTTGTAGATGAATTCGCTGGCGCCATGGAAGCTGATCCCGTGGTCACTGTCCGTAAACGCCATCATCTTGAACTTCTCGGGCGACACGCCCCCCGCCACAAGCAAGTCGGTCAGTACAGCCCCGTTCTGATAGTGCACGTTGTCGTCGCCCGTGCCGTGCATCAGCGCGAACACGCCAGCGACATTGTTGAATCCGCCCACGTTCCGCACGGCAGTCTTGTTGTAGCCTGCCGCGTTTGTGGCCGGCGTCTTCATGTACCGCTCCGTGTATACAGAGTCGTAGAACCGCCAGTCCGACACGGGAGCGGTGCTTAGTCCCAATGTGAAGACGCCCGAGTCGGCTTCAATCACCTTGGCGGTCAGGTAGCCGCCATATGACCAGCCCCATATACCGATTTTGCGGGCGTCGAGGAAAGCGTTTTGCTTCAACAGTTCCTGCGCGGCCCAGATCTGGTCCTTGGCCTCGAGATCGCCGAGGTGTTTTGCGACCGAAGACCGGAACTTGCGGCCTTTGTAGCCTGTGCCGCGGTTGTCGATGGTGTACACGACGTATTCAAGTTCTGGCTCCGATGAGATGTAGGCCTTCCAGCCGTATGGTTGGAATTCCTTTGTGACCTGCTGAGAGTTGGGGCCGCCATAGGGAGTAAACAGGCATGGGTACTTCTTGAAAGGGTCGAAATTGGGAGGTAGCTGCTGCATGGCGTTCAAGGTGAAGCCGTCTGGGTGCTTCAGCTCAAAGTAGGTGGTGTTGGGAAGGTTGTATTCCTCCATCTTCCTGTACAGCTCGGCATTTGAAGTCAGGGTGCGGATGGGCTTGGTGGTGCTGTTGGCGGCGTACACCTCCTGGTAAGGAACGTCCGGGCCGGTATAGGTGAGGATATAGTAGCCTCCCTTTGGAGAAAAGGATGCATCCCAGACCGCAGGGACCTTGTCATCTACAAGCGGCTGGATTTCTCGGGTTTCGTACGAAACACTGTAGATGTGGCGTTCGGTGCTGTGGTGCGTCGTGGACTTGAAGTAGATGAGTTTGCGGACGGCATCGACATGCAGAATCGAGGCGACTTCCCACTCGCCAAAGGTCAGTTGCACGGGCTGGCCCCCGTCCAGAGAATGCAGATAGATGTGCATCCATCCCGACTCATCCGACAAGTCGACATAGTAGGTCTTGTTGGACGCGTTCTGCAGCCCGCCCACGTATGAAATGGCCATCGAGTTCTCCAGCCACCCATCGCTTCCGTCGCGTTTTCGTACCGTCTTGCTGACCAGGGTCTCGGGGTGGACGACGACGTGCCTCTCCTGGTCTTGGACGCGGTTGAAGACTCGATAGATGAGCGCCGCGTGGTTATCCGTCACCCACTTGACTTCTCCGACGATGGTGTCGTCGTTGGCGAATGCATCGATGGGCACGCTGACCACTTTTCTTGTTTCGACGTTGAGAATGTTGAGCTCAACGGTGGGGTTCGTGGTCCCGACCTTGGGGTATCGCAGCTCCAGCTCTCTGGGGTAGGACGGCGCAAGCTTCTGGCCGGCCATGTAGTAGGGAACGGTGAAGGTCCCGACGCCTGTTTCGTTGAAGCTCAGAAAGGCGACGTACTTGGCGTCGGGGGAGAACCACAGTGCGGACCGGTCGCCGAGAACCTCCTCTTCATACACCCAGTCTGGCACGCCGTTGAACATGTCAGGGCCTCCATTGCTGGTAATCTGATGGACCGTGCCGTCTGCGTCTCGCAGAAACACGTTGTTGGCTCGGACAAAGGCAATTGATTCGCCGGTTGGCGCCATGCATGCATACTGAACATCGCCGACTTGGTCCGGCACCAGGGCATGGCTGTTGCCCGTCTCCACGTCAACGGTGAAATAGTCTGAGGAATAGGATTGACGGTACAGCTTAGTTGCGTTGGTGGCAACCAGGATGGCCTGCTGATCGTGACGGACCCAGAAATCTCTCGCGTCATTGAGCTGCTTGTCTGCGGGCCAGAAGACGGTTTCCTTGCCAGACGCGACATCGACCAGGACAAGGTCGGATCTGTTGTTGGTGGTCATGTACTGCCCATCGCCGCCCGTGCCTGACCACCGAACGTGTATAGTAGAGGGGCGAATCGTGGCAGACGGGGTGGTCTCATTGTAGGAGAGGAGTCGAGCCCCGTTGCCCGTGGGCTGGTGAGGCTTTCGGGGCGGTTCAATGGCGAGGCCAAGCTGGGCGCAGAGAGGCAAAAAGGCCGCTGCCGCCTTTGCGATTGATGTTGCCCGCATTCTGACGAGACGTCAACTCCTGCTCGGGGAAGATGGTTGTGCGGAGGGATGGACTCTCTGGACTTTGACCAAGAGGGCCTGCCTGGCTTCGCAGGAGAAGATGGGGGTGGCATCGCAGATCGGGAAGGAACCACGGGGCGGTAAGAAGTCAAGAAGTCGGCCACCTTCTCGATCCGTCCTGGCTCCCTGGGGTTTGGGGTTTGGCGCAAAAGCAATGACCACTTGTGCCACCCACCCATTGTCTTCGTCATTGTCTTCACGCGGCCCCTTGGTTGAAGAATCAATGCCTCATCTTTATTCTGTCTTGGAATGTGTTGAATATATACACTTGTAGAGAACAAGTCGCACACTTGGCTTTCAGCCCCGACTCAACGACCGGTCAACGGCACGGTTTCGCGATCCAGAACCCCAGATCTCTTCCACTCATCCACGGTCATGGTGTGATAATCAATCTTCATCATGTTGAACAAGAACTGAGCACTGCGCTCGACGTCTCCCACGCCATCGACTCCGTCAGGGAACCAATATTCCGGCGTGGTATGCGCGCATCCCGCTGCTATGCACGGAGAAACGGTAACAGGATCCGCTCCGTTGGTGACGCGGTACGTCCTTCCGTTTGCCTGGTTCGAGACAAAGGTTGCGAATCCATCATCTCCCACGCGCGGAGAGCCGAAGACGTTCGCCGGTCGCAAGGGAAGGGTAGAACCAGGGGGAATCCTCGGATCAAAATTTCGTCATGGATGCCGTTGACGAACAACGTTGGTCTCGAAAGTCATCCTATATATGAAGCCGGAATGAGCCATCCAAGTCTGCTATTAAACCGAGGCCGGTGGAAGCTGTACGTTGAGACGTCAGTGTTCATCCTGATTCGCTTAGTGAGGCTGTGATAATGCGGCTCCCACAATTCCCGAAATAAGAAAAAAAAAATACGTAGAACAACAAAAAAAGGCAGCCCACCAAGACTATAACACCACCCACTGGGCGGAGTCAATCTTCCTCGCGACTCGAGTCAGTCGTCGGCTTCTCCCACTTTGTCTGGGCGCTCGCAAGACGTAAATGCCTCAACGTGCTCCAGATCCCATGACGAATCGGTTGCTCGAGCCAGGCAGGTCGTGCGCATGGAAGCGTCCGCGGGGGAAAAAAAAATCGCTACACTGCGCCCGAGTTCAACATTCTGTGTGTAAACAGCAGGCCTCAACCCTCAACCCAGTTGGCGACTCTTCACGTCACCCTTCCAATGACTCGGGCCAATTCCCACTTGTCACAGCGGCACCCGGGGCGTGTAACGTACAAGTGCTAATTTCTGAATAATCACGAAAGGCCAGGGGAATTGAAGCAAGTTTCCAACTCCGTATCGTATCATCCGGCACCATCAGCCAAAGTGGGAAAAGTAAAGAAGAAGAGAAAAGAAAAGACCCTTGTCTTCCTCGCACAAAATCGGCTAGTCGCGCCATCTAATAACTCGTAGCATAAATGTCCTAAATGGCCTTTTCAATGCGATCCCCCCCCCCCCCTGCCGAAGCGCGCCATGTTTGAACCGACTCGCACACCTCATCACTGATCAGGATCTCAAAAACCCAAACAACTTGCAAGAAGCGGCTTGAACCAAGGCGAACAGAGCAGCGCTGAAGTTGCCAACTTCTCCTTCTTTGCTCCAGCTTTCCACGACTCACATGCCATGCATCTCGAGAAGTTGCAGAGAGAAGACAGCGACTCCATCCATCTGAAGAGTCGCCGTCGGTCGGAATCCATGTCGAATTCTATGCCCCCGAGGCGGAACACCTCGGACTACGTCACGAAGCCTCTCCCGCCACTACCGCTTTGCGGCATCAAGAGGCTCTCCGGGGATACAACAGAAGGTATGTAGCGAGGAGCGGCCCGTCTTTTCTTCCTTCTCCTTTCTCACAGTTTCTTTCCTCCCAAGGACAACGGGACCGGCAGGCGCAAACGGCACCCGAAGCAGACCAAGACGCGACCACGTCTGCGGCGTATCACGGCTTCGTCCGCGAGCTGGCATCGGCGCAGGCCTCTGCGCATGCGTCGATCCCGCTCCGACCCGGGCCCGAGACGCACTCTGGCCCCGGCAGGGCGAGCAAGCTGTGTCCTCGGGCTCGGCCGCATTCGCCATCGGGTTCCAGGACTTCCAGCTCGTCGGCCGGCTCCGTCAAGATGGGCCAGCTGCATCACTTGTTCGCGCTGGAGAAGATACTGGGCGGCTACGAGGCGCTCCCGTCAACCTACAGCCATGGTAGAACAGCGCCTGCTCCCGAGGGCGAGGGGAAGCGTATCGTGCGCACCTCTATAGAGTGGCTCAAGGGCAAATGCCACGCGCCGAGGTCGCCTTAGACTTGTTTTCATGGAATTTCTTCTTCTCTCTACTTTATGAAGATCATGGATGATGAACCTCTTTTTTTTTTTTCCTCATGAGGATTCATGTAGGCAATCACTGACGGAGATACGGCTGCTTGCTTTTTTTTTTCCTTTTCAAATAGAGGGTTCGGTGAAAAAGCGTTACGGAAATACGTCAGGCGTGGTTGCCTGGCCCAGGGCTTTTTTTTTCTTTCTTAGTTGTTGGCTCCATGTAAAGAACGAGTTTCTACGTCAACCTGCTATCAAGAGACGGCGCATTGCGGTTCTAACGTGTAGACACCTGGAATAAATCACAATTACCCAAAGAGTCAGCCGTGTGGAAAACATACTTTTGTAAATGACTTTGCTAACATGGATTTCCGGAATGCAACGCGCAACAACTACCGAAAAATAAATTAAATGCTGCCGCGGGCCTGGCGAGTCAGGCTTTGCCACCGTGATGGAAGCGCACGTCGCATGAACCCTATCGACTTATGAGCAAGTTTATGCTTGGAAGGTGCGAAATTAGACAGGGGAGCCCCCCCCTTCAAAAAGAAAGAAACAGAAGCCAGGGGGACAAAAAATAGTGTCGCGGGAACATAATCTCAATCATGATCTTATAGGAAAAGCCCGATGCGGGGGTCGAACCCGCAACCTTGAGATTTTGTGTACTCGTAAGAGTCTCACGCTCTACCGATTGAGCTAACCGGGCGATGAACCCTTGGCTGACAAAAGCAGTGCGGAATTGCTGTCTAACAGGGACTCGGCATTTTACAGGCTGAAGATGACGTGCGAGCAGGGAACGCTTGAGATGATATACTGTAATGATATACTGTAAACCTGGTGTACGGACTAGAGGGACTGTCTGCGATTTGGTCGGTCAAACTGCAGGCTCCATGTCGGAGTCGCACAAAGATTATCCACCTCCTTCGCTACTCATCTTCCATTAGGTCTATCAGGGAAAGCCGGCCATGGCCATTGTACACAGCAGGTCGGAATGACGATATTCATTCACACGCAAAAAAGATTGTAATTGGCACCATTGAAATTCAAGCTTGTCATGGAAATAAGATAGACCCAAAAGGACCTGTCCATCACCCAGCACGCTGACGCAGTGATTGCACTTCTCATCAGGCCAACATGCGCGCAAGTCCGAGTTGAAATCTATTCCCTTTGAATAATCACCAACAGGCCCATGATGCCAAGCATTACCGTCTTCAACCACGGGTGTTCTGATAGCAGAATCGTAACGTAGCCCACGAATGGAAAGTATCCTACCACGCTGCCGATGATATCTTGGCGCTGCAGGTAGTCCTGGCCCCGAGCATATAGATCCGTATCGTCGGAGTTGTTGTTGTCACCCTTGGTGAGAAGCTTGGCTTTATCTCTGCAACCCAGTCAGCACGCTGCCCTCTAGCCGTGGAACAATCTCTCCATCCCTCTAACAAGGATTGGCTGCAACCTACCCAGTTCCGAATTTTCGCACGACTCTGTGAACAATGGGTATGTCCTTGCCCTTGACATTGTAAACGACAATTTCTCCCACGGAGGTTTCCTGTCGCAGATTTCGGTTCCATAAGAAGAGAATATCACCGCGCTGGAAGGCGGGCTCCATGGACCCGGATAGAACGACGACGATCGGTGATGGCGAATTGGTGGTGACAGAAAGGCCCTTCCACATCTAAAGTCGAAATAAAAGTGAGCTTGAGTGCCAGCAAAGATGATTTTTGCGCCGTGATAGGGCGGCCAGCTGAAGTCGCAAAAGGACGTACCATGAACGCGCTGGACAGTATCAGCGCAAAATTCATCAGCTGGGCGGCCGCTTGCCGCGGGTTCCCAAGGCTAGACAGCATGCTGATGCCGTTGTTTTCGATTCTGACGACCCGATGAGAGTGTGAATTTCAGCTGAGGCACAGTGGTCTGTTGTGGAATTGGCGCAACGGAACCCAGCGACGTGGTGTGGTGTTGCTTGGAACTGAGAACTGGACATGGTGGCCCTCTGCAAGCTGCCACAGTGGAGACTGGATGCATTAGCCACACTTGCTACGGAGTACTCCGTACGTACGGACTACATTGTACTGAGCTACCTAACAGCCACAGCATCCATCATGCTGTGATGTCATGGAATCCGTCGAAGCACGGCTTGAAGTGGGTGAACGAACGTATTTAAGGCCCGCTGGCGCCTGGGCGCCTGGTTACATGTTTGTCGAATTTATCAAGGACGCATCGCACCTCAAAATACCAACTGCAACGCTTCCTAGCCCTACGTTAAACTTGAATCTCACTCTGCTCGCCTTTCGCGTCCATATTGTTATCCGCTGCGTCCTGCCATCATGTCGGAATCTACTCCTCAGCAACCGGGCCTTGTCCAAGGGCATGTGCAATACGTCAAAGGAGTCGCAGAGGTTAGGGCAAGCCAGCTCTCCGCTTCCGAGAGTCATCCAGCTTACCAGTGGCCACTTGCTCGCTACTTATTACTAACTCGATGAGTAGGCAGCTGTCGGGGACGTGACTGGATCTCACGCATGGAAATCATCGGGAGAGCAGGATAAATCAGCGGGCCTGTCATCCATGAAAGAGGCAGGAGAGAAGAGAGACGCGTCCACGCAAGGCTATGGAAAAGCCGAAGAGCTGGCAGGCAAGTTGGCTGGGTGCGATGGCATGAAGAAGGAAGTTGCTGAGAGCATCAAGAAAGACTAAGCGGGCGAAGATGTGGCAGACGTCACATTGTGTCCCGGGCATTGTATAAACAGGACAGTGTTCTTGATTCGAGTTTGAGTGATGATTCGCTTTCTTCCCCACAGAAAACTTGGTTCATCGCGCTCAACAATAATGCATGCCCATTGCCCAAGCAGGTCTGTCTGTCTGTCTCTGTCTGGTGCAAGCAAGTAAACGGGAGTTGCCAGCTGGGGCACTTGCTGAGAAGTGAGGAGGTCTGGTAGCTTGAGCGACAACCTACGCCTGCCTCCTTCCTAAGAAAAGCGACCCGTTCGAATTACTCTTTCCCGGGCCAAGAAGCACAGCTGATATAACTCTCTCCTCTCCCTTTTCTCTACCTCCAAACTTTCTTCCTCCTGCAGCCTCCATCCTCTGCCTCGCCACGCATTCACCACATCCACCTTCAACTTGCTTGTAGGCCTAGCCCTGCTGGCTGCTCTTTAGGGCCACCGAACGTTTTGCAACCTTGGCCAACTTTCGCCTCTTCAATAGAACATCTTACTTCTCGTTATCTGCACATCGTCTTGAATCCTCTTCAACATGTCGTCCACCACCCCTCTTCTCGGCGGTTCAGGCTTGCCTGCTCCCGTCGTCATGCAAGACCACGTCAGTGAACAGACGCTCATTCTCGATACGCATGGCTAACATGATGACTGCAGCCCATTTTTCTTCGAGCGAGTCACTCCGCATGGCACTGGATTGACCAAAAAGTCTTGGTTCTCCTCCGTGGTACCGTTCTCGGGTACATTGTGGCCACCGCGTTCATGACTGGCCACTACAAGATGACGGAAGAAACAGAAGGGAGTGGCATGAGCAACCTGTTTGATTTTGCCATGATCAGCTCCACCATGGTTTTTCTGTACCATCTCATCACATTCGTGAGCACTCTTTCGCTTGCATTGTACCAACGGAAGGCGTGGAGCTAATTTATGCAGTCCTGGACCTTTACCCACCTGTACTATCCCGAGCCCAACGATGTGGAAGGCCGAGTCGAACGTGGCATCATCAAGGCCATGTCCCTGCCTCGAAATATGGCCAGTCAGCGAAAACAGTTCTACTTCAACCTCTTCTACAGTGCTACCACTGTGTTTTGTTTCATGAACTCGACAGTTTACTGGTTCATAACCCGACAACATGACGCAGGTGCTGCCGATCCAACTGATGGATCTGGGCTTGCAGCCAGCTTTGTTGAAGCCGCTGTCAACATCACTTCAGGCATCAACATCCCCGATGCCCCATGTTTGTCTGCGCCCTCCGTTTTGTTTCATGGTCCTGGCTAATACTTTTGAAGTCAGCGATCTTCTGGGAGAAGGATGGTTCAAGCCATTTATTCTGATCAACCTGCACGCCGTCAACTCAATCATCATGGTGATTGAAATGCTTTGCTTCAACAGCATCAAGAGACCCTTGGTATTGTCTTTATCTTGCCCGATTCCGAGGGAATGCAACTGACTATTCGAGTAGAGTGTCGGCTCCCATCTCTTTGGCCTCATGGCCTTGAGCGGACTGTACCTTGCCTGGGGCGCCTTCGGCAAGTATGTCACTGGAGAATACCCCTTTTTCTGGATGGATGAGGCACAGGTTGGATCCAAGGAGGCCGTCTCAGTTTACAGCATCGGATTTGTACTGCTTGCGCCAATAAGTAAGTGACAATGTCCCGCCAACATCTTGTGGCCATGTGCACTGTGGACGCTGACCATGAAATCACAGTGTACATCCTCATGCAAGGCTTTGTTGGCGTCCGCGAAAGCCTCACACGCCCACGCAACAGCTCAGGCGAGTCACTGGATTCTTGAGACGAGCCTGCCCAGTAATCAGTGGCCATTGACGGAAGCAATGTGCGGCGGTGACCTGACGAAGAAGGAGCGAAGGAAGAAACGGGAAGCTTGCTGAGAATAGTAGTTTTACTATGGCGATGTACTCTCTCTTGTATTCCGTAATTAAATTACCTAGAACTTCAATACTTATTCAACTCTCTCAACATGGGCAATGTCAATGCCCTTTCAGGAAAGTAAAGCTCCGTGTTGCCCACCAGCGTCCCACAAAATCAAGATCAAGCGCACTTAGTGGGCGGGATCCATCTCCACACGTTCGGCATTCAATCTGATGATGTGCCGTGCATTGAGCTGACGGATCATTTGGCGCACAGCGAGTGTCTGCTGTCCAGCAATGGAAACCAGAATTAGAGTGTAGTTGGTTAGGAAAAGACTGTGTTAGCTTCATTCGAACTGAACAAGGCAGACGCTTGGGCATTAAGAGCGGCCCAGTCGAGTGCCTTGGTTCAGCTTCTGGGCACGAGTCCAGTCACGCTGGATGGCTGCCACTGCCACTGCCACTGTGTGGTTCGTTCAGAGCGCTGCGGCTATCAGGTACCCCTGTCTGCAGATTCCCCGCCGCCAGATACCTGAAGATACAAATAGAGTCACGTCGCCCACCCGGCCTTGGCTCAATCCTCCTCCCCCCCTCTTCTTCCTCTCCACTCACAACCAAAAGCAGGGTCGCAAAGCTATCTCACGAGGATCTATCTTGCCGATATTTCTTCTGCCCGGACCCTCTTGTCAAGTCCTTTGTGCGTCATTCACTCGTTTAAACCCCTATCCACGCCTCGTCATCGCTCTTTTCGTCGCTCGCTAGCCAACTTCCCAAGGCACAACGTCGCCGCGCTCGAGGTCAAGCCCCCCGACAAGACGGTTCCTTGTCTGCCCCTCGATCACCGCTGTGCCCCCTATCCCGCCCGAGACGCTCTTCAGTCATACATCGCAAAGAGACAACTACGCCGTAGCCATGTTCAAGCGATCTTTCCGGTCTCAGGACCTGAACCGCGTCGACAAGTCGGCCAGGCTGAAGAAGTCGGGCTCCGTCCGGGATCCCACGAAGCTATCGAAATTGCAAAGGTCGCTCACCGAGCAAGACCATGTTGCTCAAAAGCCTGCCACCCCTTCGCCCATCGTGACGCTCACGGTTGGGCGCGAGGGAAGGCTCTTTGCAGCGCACGAGGACGTCCTCCGCCAGTCGCCGTTTTTCGACGCCGCTTGCAGAGGAAACTTCCCCGACGCGCAGAGCAGGAGAATCTCTCTCCCCGACGAAGAACCCGAGGTCTTCTCCGCCATTCTCGAGTATCTGTACAAGGGTGACTACTATCCTCGCCTGGTGCACAACAGAGCCCGACACTCTTGGGATCTCGAAGACCGCGTGCGGACGCCTCACACATCACCAAACCCCGAAAATGGAGGTGGCCGCGCAGGCACAGCTCCCGGCGCCACTGTTCTCGTCTGCAGCGTGGGAGGCGATATCCTGCGTGACACAGTCGTGTACTGCGCCGCGGATCGATATGGCCTCGAGGAGCTGAAGCGTCTGGCTTTGCGCAAACAAGGCTTGCAAGCTGGCATAGATGTCGGCACCATCTTGCGGTCTGCCCAGTACGCCTATGCCCACACGCCTGACTCGGACAGCCGCCTGCGCGCTCATTATCTCGCCCTGATCATCCGCTGCCGCAAGACATTCAAGCGGAGTGGGACCATGCAAGCTGAAATGGAAGCGGGTGGCAGTAAACTATTCTTCGACTTGTTTGTGGCCATGTGCAATCACCTGGACGACGTCATTGATGTGACGAATGCTCGTACACCAAGGACGGTCTGAAAGGACGGGTGGAGCAACAGCATGTGCGATGCAAACGCAAATTAATTTTCTGCATCTTGGCGCCTGTGTTAACAAGAAGGATTTTTCTAGTCCGATTGGAGAATGGAAATACCAGATCAAAAACCCGACAAAAAGAAAAAAAAAAAGAAACCTCCCAAGGTGTTTTAGAAGAGAAGAAAACAAAAAAAACACACACAAAAAAGTACAAAGCAATGTGTGATTTTACGGAATCCGGACGGCGTTTCTGAATTATGAATTTCGCACTCCCCTCATCAGATTGGCGCTTTCCATTCGGGAGTCGTTGTGCGGAGTATTACTGCTCCTTTCTGCTTCTTGCGAGGTGGCCGGCCGACAAATTTGATGAGCACCGAGTTGAGAGGCTAATTCTGCCCGTCCCACGGTCTGTTCTGTGGCTCCCCTGCTCAAAAACCTTTTTGTGTGCTGCTTCATCTTTTGTAGTCTTCTTGGCATTGGGTTTTCGGGTCTTGTTCGTTCCTGCGCGTCGCTGCAGTCTTGTCGATTTGTTGGCGTTTCTGATGGTTCATGCTCGTGTCGAACTGAGAATGCGAGGACTACAATTGCTTTTGATGCGTCTCCGCTCTGGGCTCAGATTGGCCGTTATGCCCTCTGGTTTGGTCTCACGGACGGATGTTCTTTCGGTCTTGTTTGATTTGCGATTTTAGGCCGTCTCATTCGTCTCATTTGTTGATGGATGGATGGTTGAAAATTGTGGAGAAGACGAAGAAACTGAAAGCTCTCCGTTCTAAAAAAAAAAAGAAATGGGGAAATGAACATTTGCAGGACTGATATTTCTGTCAAGATTCCCGTCTACAGGACTAGGCGGGGCTGGCAATATGAAGGTCCTCTTTTGTATGCTTTGTTTTTACTGTACATCTAGTCACATGTCTCACGAAGTGGAATGTGGAACGTGGACGAAGAGAACGAGGAGAAATTGCATGATCTCGAGGGAATGAGAGAGCCGGTCACCTCATCAAGTTCATTGCTGTAGTTTGCCACCACTTGTGACCCGAGGTACCAGTCAAGTTGTTGAGAGAGAACTATATTGCTACGCAAAACACTGGTTGAAATGTTGTATCAATCCATGTCGTACGAAAAACCCTAAAACCCCGTATGAAAGAAGCAGCGAAGCAGTTGGTGGTGCATTACAAATCTCCCGGCATGACGGGTCGTTCGTCCGATCCCACGGACGCTCGGTATAGAATGTCCCAGTCTCTGCAGCTTCTCTCTCCCATGCCATCGATGAACGGTTTCCCACCGTCGTATTGCCTGGGTCGCTCAATAGTGGCGTCGGACAAGCACAGCAGGGACTGGATTTTTGTGTGTGCGAACCAAGTCAGTGACGTGCGTGCGTACAGCATTGCGTGCACGGAAGAAGGAGACCGGATCACAAGGGATACATGTATGTAAACGCATATCAACTCACCTGTCGCAGATAATCAAAGCATTGCATGGGATATTCACGGTCCCGGTCCAGGGGGTTCACCGTCCCGCCACCACGTGCTTGCCTCGAAAGCACACCACCACGGTGCTGATGGACCTCGCCCTCCAGAATCCTCATCGTGTCGCCGAGACGCTGCATCTCGGTGCGCAGCACGGCCAGACAGCGAAGCTGGTGGAACATGGCGATGCCAAGCCTGTCGCCGTGCGTCTGCGCCGAGGCGATTCTGAGGTAGCCGCCGTTGGGGGGGCAGCAAGTGGCGGTGCCAGAGCGCATCGTGCTCATGGCTCAGGTTCGCGTAGGCGTCGTGCTCGGCAAAGTCGGCGACGCGAGAGCTCGAACCGAGCGCGCCGAGATGGTCCTTTATGGAGGACTTGTGAAACTTGTCCGGCTTGTTGGCGTGGGGGGAGGCGGCGAACTGCGAGAAGGGGAGGAGCATAAAGTATGTGAAGAGGCCGGAGGAGACGACGAGGGAGGAGAAGAGGGCGAGGAGGAAGGCCTTGTGTTTGCGCGCCTCGTGCGGTGGCAGCGGTGCCATGGCTGACTTTGCCCCAACGTCACATCACGATGGGGGTTTTTGTGGTTGTTGTTGATGATGGATTAAGTAGACGATGCTCGGCATCGCCCTTTGACGGCGCGCGGGTGTTTTTGTCTTGCACTGCATTCCGGGCAGCGGCTGCTTTGTCTGGGGGTTTTTTTTTGCGCCATTCGCGTGGTGGTCGGTCTAAAAGGGAGGAAGGACGGATTGTTGGCCGAGTTGCGGCTGGCTCCTCGTCGAAGTGCGATGACTAGAGAAGAGAAGAAGGAGAGGTCTGCGGCCGGATCAAGAAGAACGGACCACGGGGAAGAGAGCAATCTTGTTCTTTGGAGGATTGAATCCGGGGGGGGGGGGTGTTCCTGCTAGGCATGCCGCATGAGCATGAGAGTGGACTTGCTTACACTGAGCATTACCTGAATGATGGATGGAGATGCTTTACATCCAGGTCGTCTATTTCAATTCAAATCCCCCCCTGCTCTGCAGTCTCCGCACTGGAAACTGAACACCAGCGAGGAAAAGGGAAAAAAAGTACAATGCGCCCCCTGAATTATTTTACAAATCTACATGCCCTAGTTTTTCGTTCCTCCTAACAGCTGTTGCTATATAAAGTGCTACTATCGTTAGAGAGCTGCAAGGAAAATACACAGGGTATATATGCATAGCGCCACAAAAGAAAACATTTATTCCCATACAGGGTACCAGTGATCAAAGGTACCGTCAATCCCGGCCCCTGTCTCCCTTACTTCCCTGCTAATAGCTAATTGGCTCAACTCAACGTTGTTCGGAGTATAAGCTCGCCAAAGAGGGTTTAGCGTGTCCACTCACGATGCATGCATGCTCATCTGAAAGCGGAGAGCGTAAAACGTTGTGTGTAGTCCGTACATTACTCCGTAGTACAACATAATTGAAACGTGCATGGAGTAGTATAACTCCGTACTCCGCACCGCACCGCACCGCACCCCGGTTCTCCTTCGCCTCACTTCCCATCTGGCGCCTTCTGGACACAGGCAAGGAATCTTGACACGTGTGAAAAGGGTGCCGGCGGCAAGTGGATCCAGAAAAAAAAAAAAGCCGCGGACGACAAACACGATGCCGAAAAATCTGCGTCACCAAACCGTTGCGGTGTGGCTTGCGCTACCGTCCGTAGTATGTACGAGGGACGAAACATCATTCGACTTCCCTTTCAGCTGCGATGGGGGGGGGGGAGGGGGTTAGTTACACCTTATGACACATCACAAGTGAACATGCTGCATGCTGCATGCGCCGTCGAGAAAGCCCAAGTCGTGGCTTGAAAGGAATAGTTTGTCGCATGTTGTGGTGAAGAGGCGTGGTTTTTTCCGTCCTCATTCGGGAATAGATGCATCGGGGCATGGTCGGGATACAACCATGGTAGCAATCAACTGCGTAGCCCAGGATCGACAGGCTGAAAAATGAATGCATATGAGATGCCGGTGGTCAGTCGGTCCGACGCCTTTAATTCGCCGACTCGAATCATTTCGTTTCGTGTCCATTTTTTTTTAAGAAACAAAAAAAAAAACCAAAAGAAAGTCCCCGTCCAACTTCTGCCTGCTCCATCCTGTGACAGGTTCTGTACACCCACCCCAGTCACGACTCACGACCACTTACTTGCTCACGCGAGTCACAGCTTCCCGACGGAACATGATAGGCGACTTGCCCCGGGATCGAATGGAGAACAAAATGTCTGGTGTGTGCCCGACAGAGCTTGACTTTGATGTCGTTGTTGTCGGTGCAGGAATCTCGGGCATCAACGCCGCGTATCGCATCCAGCAGAATGCACCAAAGACGACGTACACGATCCTCGAGGGCCGAGACACGTTGGGGGGGACATGGGACCTCTGGCGATATCCGGGCATCAGGTCGGACTCGGACGTCTTCACGTTCAGCTTCGCCTGGAACCCATGGTCCAGAACGTTGACGATCGCCATGGGTGACGAGATCAGGAACTACATGGCCGAGTCCGCCGAAATGGCTGGCATTGACGAGCACATTCGGTATCGGCACAGAGCAGTCTCGGCCAACTGGACACGGGAGGGGAGATGCTGGGAAATCTCTGTGCAGGTTCACAGCAATGACCAGCAGCGGCAGCAAGCCGGCGCCCAACAAGGCCACGAGGTCAAGGTCCTCCGCAGCCGGTTCATCTTCCTCGGCACCGGATACTACGACTATGAACAGCCTCTGCACGCAGTCATCCCTGGTCTCCATCGTTTCGAGGGAGACTTGATCCGGCCGCAGTTCTGGCCGCAAGAGTACGACTACTCCAACAAGGAAATGGTCATTATCGGGAGCGGAGCTGCGGCCATTTCCATCCTGCCGGCCGTGGCCGAGCGAGTCAAGCACGTCACCATGGTGCAGCGCAGTCCAACCTGGTTCTTCCCCGTCTCTCGACACGGCAAGATCGCCTCCGTCATCGCGACTGTGCTGCCCGCGCGCATCTCCCGCCAGGTCAACCGGTACAGGTGGCTGATCCAGGGCTACATCCTCGTCGGCATGTGCAAGCATTTCCCCAGCCTGGCGAGGCTCATCTTGGGATTCCTGACAGCCAGGCAGCTTCCGAGAGACGTATCCTGGGAGAAGCATTTCAAGCCACGATACGACCCCTGGGAACAGCGCATGTGCATGACCATGGACGGAGACTTCTTCCGGTCCCTCCGATCGGGCAAAGCAAGTGTCGTGACGGACCACATCGAGACGGTCACCGAGAACAGCATCAAGCTGGTGTCGGGCCAAGAAGTGCCCGCGGATGTCATTGTTGCAGCAACGGGGATCCAGCTCAGGTTCGGGGGCAATATTCACTTCTCCGTGGATGGCGTGAGCGTAGATCCGACGCAGAAACTTGCCTGGAAAGCAAGCATGCTTCAGGACCTGCCGAATCTAGTCTTTTCGTTCGGGTACGAGAATGCCGCGTGGACGTTGGGGGCAGATTGTGCTGCCGAGGTCCTCATTCGCCTGATGCGCCAACTCGAGAAGCAAGGAGCGTCGACTGCCACGCCGCATCTGGGTGCCGAGGACACTAAGAAGATGCAGCGTCGGCCCATGTTCAGCCTGTCATCCACCTATCTCGAGCACATGTGTGAACTGTTTCCCCAGGGCGGATCGGGGCAGTGGCGACGGCGATCTCATTACATGGCCGACTTTTGGGCCGCGAAATGGGGAGATATGAAGACGGGCTTGGTGATTGAGTAGAAAATAGAGAATGTTGCAGGATGGAAGCAGAGTTTATGGACGCGCGTTTCGTGGGAGCACGGCTTGTCCCGCTCTTGGAGTAAGGCCAAAAAAAAAGAAAAAAAAAGCAAAAAAAAGCAAATTCTTTTCATGAACCGAATTTTAATCCTTCCATGTGACATCGAAGCTCTGGAACGTGGCCTCCATCTTTTCCTTCGTCTCCTTGTACGGCCTCGCAACGGCGGCTGAGACCTCGAGCTCCCATCCCTCTCCTGCTGTTCCAAACGGCCAGGTGATTTCTCTTAGCGGCGTCTTCTCGCTGCCATCGACGTGGTAGACCCACAGACTCGTGCCCAGCTCATCGTCCATGCGCTCTACTGTAATGTTCACGGGCTTGCATCCGGTGCGGATCTCGTCTCCGCGGGGGGCATCAGACACACTCCAGTCGGAGTACATGTCCGTACAGACTGTGGAGAGACGGGGCGCATCGTTGAAGAGCTCGACGCCCGACTTGATCCACTTGCGGTCCGAGTCCTTGGTGTAGGTGAGCAGTATGCCAGCTTGGTCGAACTGACGTGTGTAGGTGGCGATGAAGGTCAACGTGGCAGAGAGGAATTTGAGAGACGGGCCCTTGGAGTGGGGGCGATGGGGAGCTGGCGGACGACGCATTTAGCAAAGGGGCAGCATATTGAAGTTGCCTGCCCAGGAGGATTCTGTAGACAGAAGATGAAACCCATTGGCAGCTGTCAGGCTGACCGTGTGCGCAAACCTACCTGAGAATACATCGTGGGTGGGCGGCTTCTTCCAAATGTCGGTGTTTGGGTCAGCCGCAAAGGTGAGCGGGGTCTGCATGTTGCGTGATGTATTTATTCCTGGATTTTAGATCATGACAGTTGCAATTCCTGGCCTCTTATTACGGAGTACTCGGTACAGATAGATGGATCGATATGCGGGAAGCAGGCCTGTATATCGGAGGGGTTAATAATACTCCGCACGACAATACGGAGGAGAACTTCGTTTGAGTGGTTTTTTTTTTGGGCAGCGCGCCGCCTCGAACACGCAAAGCTGTCTGGTGCTTCCATGTCCGTGGCCTTGCCCACTCCACTCGACCATCCGGCTTGCACCCCCCAACAAAGCGCGGGGGGGCGCAGAGAATTTTTCCCACCATCCTCAACTCGTCGCGTGAGAATTACCCAGAGCAACTTATTGCCATCCCTTTGCTCATCGCATGCATTGAAATCACTCTAGCTTTCCCGGAAGGCAGCTGCCTCTCGTTGGGTATTTTTGCTGGTCATATATCTGGTTTGTTTTCCGTGTGTTTCGCGTGACGAACCGCAAGACTCATCGCAGCGCGCAGTATCTTGTCCAGCTACCCAATTCACTTCCTCGGAAATGTCTTCATTGTTGAACCCCAACAGAAAGGCCGGTGCCGGTGCCGGCGCTGGCCCTGCCAAATCTCGGTTTGCTCGACCAAATGCCATACGGGCCATGAGGGAGAGGGAAGAACGCCGCCAAGCACAAGCGGCCGCACAATCACAATCACAGTCGTCAGCCTCTTCGTCAGCAAACCGAAACGGCTTTGTTGCCGCACCAGCTCGACAACAATGTCCCAACAAGGCTTGTCCCAAACCCAATGTCGTCGACGGCACTTGTCGGACCTGTGGTCGCGTGGCTGATGATAGCAACATTGTCGCCGAAGTCCAGTTCGGTGAAACTTCATCGGGTGCCGCCATGGTCCAGGGTTCGTTTATTGGCGCGGACCAAGCCGGCGTCAGGAGCATTGGCCCTGGCTTCAGACGAGTTGGCGGCACGGAGGACAGAGAAAAGAGCATTCGAGAGGCACGCGGCCTCATGCAAGGATACGCACAGCATCTCAATGTCGGTGAAAGCCTGGTCACTGCTGGAACCCAAGTCTTCAAACTGGCTTCGGGCGCCAACTTTGTTCAAGGAAGAACGCTTGCCAGCGTCGCCGCCGTGTGTCTTTATGCTGCTTGCCGAGCAGAGCCACCGTGCAAGGTCATGTTGATTGACCTGGCAGACCTTGTACAGCTAAACGTCTTTAAGCTGGGGCGCATCTTCAAAAAGCTCAACGAGGTTGTGCCCATTGGCAACGACGGACTAATTCCGGTATACCCTGAAGATCTAATCTGGCGTTTTGCCACCAAGATGGAGTTTCATCAAGACACGGCCAAGGTCGCCGAGGATGCAGTTCGCCTTGTCAAGCGCATGAGCAGAGATTGGATGGTCATGGGCCGCCGTCCATCAGGCATCTGCGGTGCCTGTCTCCTGATGGCTGCTCGAATGCACAATTTTCGGCGAACGGTTCGCGAGGTAGTTTACATCGTCAAAGTCACCAATCACACGATCCAGAACCGTCTCCAAGAATTCAACGTCACAGAATCAAGTCAAATGTCCGTGGAGGACTTCCTCAAACAGGACTTTCTGGAGAGCTCTCACGATCCGCCTTCATTCTATCGCCAGTCGGACGAATACAGAAAGAATGCCGACGATGAATCACGAAAGAGGAAGCGGAGTGCGGCAGGGAATGCCGAAGACGGACCAGAGGCCACCACCACTCTCGGCGTCCCCACAGAGTCGCGTCAACGCAGGATGACAGAGGGCGGCGCCGACTTGTCCAAAGCCCCGCCCATCAAGTTCCGCCGGGATGCCGATGGTTTCATCATTCCGCCACTGCCGTCACAGATCCCAGAGAACTTGCCGAGCATCAGGACCAACGAACATGGTGAGGAGACCGAGGAGGGGAACGATGACTTGGAAAAGCTGGCCCACGAATTCGGGGACGCCCTTGATGAGGAGTTGGATCAGGAGCAGGAAGAAGAGAGAGGAGCCGGGGGTCAGCAGCGCAGCGGCAAGGGGAAAGAACGCGAAAGACCTCAGCTTCCAGTCAATGACGAGTGGGAGAAGGACGAAGCAGAGCTAGAGGGTCAGATTGAGGAAATCTTCAACGACCCTCTCACGTACGAACACGCCCTCGCCTATTCCAATGCCGAGCAGCGGGCAAGGATCCATTCCCACTGGGCGCGTCAACAAAAGCCGAGCAAGGCAGTGTCCATGGCCGCGGATGTAACCGAAGATGAATTTGCCGATGATCCCGAGGTCATCAACTGCCTCTTGTCACCCGACGAGGCTCGCATCAAAGAACTCATCTGGGTGAACCAAAACAAAGACTGGCTTCGTCAGCACCAGGAAAAAGTCTTCCGCAAAAAGATGGAAGCCGATCGACCAAAGAAAACGCGTCGCCGCAGGAAGCGAGCACGAATGGGCGAGGGCCAGACCAGCCCTGCCAGTTCTGCCGCCGAAGCTGCCATCAACGTCGCAAAGGACCGAGCGTGGTCCAAGCGAATCAATTACGATGCCATTCGCAGCATTTTTGACATTCCCAATGCCGGCGGTCTTGGGTCAGCAGCAACGAGTCGCAAAACCAGTGTGGCGGGTAGTACTCTCGGCGCTGACGACGACGACGACGACGACGACGACGACGCCAACGAAGAGCCGGAGGAGAGCGTGGCCGGGGAAGAGGGGGAGCAAGAGGGAGAGGAAGAAGAATATGGAGAGCAAGAGGAGCACGGCGGCCAAGGCGAGGAGTTTGGCGGGGGTTACAACGATGACGATGACGATGGAGCAATGGATGCCGAATATGGCCTCGAGGATGAAATGTAATGAGTCCTGCATTGGGAAATCAACGGCACATTATTCTTACTCTCACACATCTTTGGTTCGTTCTGTCTTTGGGAGGGGGGGGGGGGGGAGGGCTTTGTTGTTTTGTGTCGGCAACGTAGTTAAATCGATACCCTAGTGTCCAGATAGATGGATGATGGTTGTTGAGTCGGGTGAACAGGACCAGGACCGCCTGCCTTGACCAAGCAGAATCAAACAAAATTCCGCGCATAATATTTGATGTGTTTATACATGATTGAGCCGATATGAGCTGTTATAAGCTATTATGAGGTGTAAACCCACCACTTTTCCCATGGTAAGACTGTACAACACGGAGAGCCAGAGGGATATTCATGTCAGCTCTCGAGTCTTGACAACGCCCACCGGCGTACGCCCACCGGCGGCAGCTGAAGTTGACGATGCAGATGCCATGGCAATGTATCAGGACAAACTCGGAGATCAGGATTCAGAGGATGCGAAGAGGTGCAGCCGATTGCACCTAATCCCAGTCCCAAGTTGCCACGCCGGCAACGCCTCCTGGTCGGTGCGTGCGACACCTGCATACAGCACGAATGCTACGTACGCCCACGTCTCGAAAACCTCTGCGTCAGTGGGCACGGAGTCCTGGTTCTCTGTCTGACATTCCCGCGACGTTCAATTTCTTGGCGGATGATTTCTGGCCGTTCAGGGACTCACTGGCCAGGGCAGCTTTGTCCCCGGCGAACAAGGGGAAAATCCCAGAAGCTAGGGATCGTGATGCCTGAACTATCCTGGAACGAAATCCCTGGAACGAAATCCCTGGAACGGCAACCCCTGGCACGGCACGGATCGAAAGGTCTCGGAATTCAGGCATGGCAATCGAGGAGCAATCGAGGAGCAATCAAGCATGGCGTCGCCACCATGATGCGGGGCCGTCATTGGTCAAGCACATGCTTCGAATCAGATCCACCCACGTGTGCTTTTCTTCTTCTGATTTTCTTGCCCATGGGTATCTTGGTTTTGCACTCCGAATTTCATGATACTGTGCCAGCACGAAACACGATCTACCACAACTTGTGGCCCCACGATGGTTCAACTTCCTCATGATACTGTGCCAGCACGAAACACGATCTACCACAACTTGTGGCCCCACGATGGTTCAACTTCCAGACTATAACGGAGTAAAATACCATGTGACGCCGTTTTCCTAGCCGTCTTACTCCAAGGCGTCTTACTCCAAAGGATTCTTACGCTCGGCTAGCTCAAGAGTCAATCCAGCCTGCCCTCCTTCGCCTCGAAAGCATGCTGCTGCGCGTACACACTTGACTCTCGGAACATTGCCAAACGCTCCGCGAAATTAGAATTGGATTGACAACCTTGGTGCAGGCGAGGCTCGACTTGGCTCTTGGGGAACGAATCCTTGCCAGCTAGCGCCGTGTGTCAGCAACCACAACAAACAGCCAGGGCGGATCATAGCCAATGGTCGTCACGCGAGAACATGATGAAACTATCAGGAAGGGTTGCTTCGGGGACGCCTTGGTATTAGTAGCATCTTTGTTTGAAGCATCTCAGGCTACACAAGGC
The DNA here is from genome assembly GCA_000729855.1 of Epichloe aotearoae. Lineage (NCBI taxonomy): Eukaryota > Fungi > Ascomycota > Sordariomycetes > Hypocreales > Clavicipitaceae > Epichloe > Epichloe aotearoae. The sequence goes on along the minus strand of JFGX01000162.1, from coordinate 32,728 downwards.
GACAAGCCCAGCCCAGCCTTGTTCGCAAGTGCAAGGTCATTTGTGAGATGCCCCCTTCTTCCCGGCGACTTTCTTTTCCAATCACCATCTCCCTACCCGCAATTTACAGCGGATGAGGGCGGCCAGCAGCCGTGAGAACACTTCCCGATTAAGGAGTCCACCCTAAAGCTGACGTGAGTGAATGCGAGGGTACTCGAATCCGTCCATCAGTTGAGCTGACTGACTTTGGGATGCAGATCTGGGTTGAAGAGGCGACGGCTTTTGGTAAAGCTGTTGCTTGGATATATGTCCTAGTAGGATGGCTGGTAACCGAAATCTTCTTCTTCGGTTTCTGGTGCCGACCCTTTGTAAACTACTTCCGAAGTGTTCGTAGGAAACACGCGTATGTTCAACGTTCAAGTGGTCGCGGAAGCGATTGTTACTGACGAGATGGTGTCTCTTTGCAGCCGGATGTACAACGTCACAAGGACATTTGATGTTGTCATGCGCCTTCAACATTACGAGTGATTTACTCATGTTGACAGTGCCTACGCCCATGTTGCCTCAGTCTCAGCTACCGCGGAAGCAGTACGTTATTCGCATTTAAGCGAAAAAATATAGTCGCCATCTTTACCAACAAGTTGAAAGGAAAGCAAATATCGGCGGAATTTTCGGTCTCTGCATCTTTTGTGGCAAGCTCATACGGCCTCCTCGCTTGAAAGAGAAGAGAAGTCAGGAGAAAAAGAAGAAGTTGCAGCTGAACAGGGCTTGGTAGATTCTGGCCTCTTTATTGAACCGGTACTATTGTTTCGCGCACCCAAACAGCAGTCTTTGGATGTTCTGGTACGTCCGCGAAGCCAGCACCGCCATCATCGTTACCAACGCACCGCAATGCTACGCATTGCCCCGCAGGGTCTTCAACCTCGGCTCCTTTGGCAACTTGGTTGGTGGCATATTGAAGACGAAACGGACGAGACTAGGGAAATACGGCGGAAATAGCGGCGTTGAGGAAAACAAAGTATCAAGCGACGACGCGATTCGGAAGGGGAAAGCTGACACAAGTGAAAGTACGGAGAAGTTTGCAGCGCAGACCTCGGCGTATTCTGTTTGCACGATTTCACGTTCATGTCAAAAAGCACTGCCAAGTTTAGTCGGACACTTGGCCGTGCGGAGCAGAAGTACACGTTGCACACGTTGCACAGACGGTGGAATCATGAGCAACTCGGAATTCAACCTTTGAACCTGCCCGTCGTGGTTGCTTGCATATGCGGTTGCATGGCTAGGCACCCGCCGCGTGTAACGTGAACAGGCTCGGGTGGATTTGTCCATCCGCAAGCTACGGACTTGGTGGTCGGTCATTCATGTCCACCCCCCTTGGTGTTCAACCTACTTTCTATTTCCCCCTTTTCCCTTTCGCCACACGACGTTGCATGGGCGATATGTAAGTAAGTACATGTGCGTCAGCGGGAGTGGGTGAACTGCGCGGCAAACGACGTGGAGAATAAGGCAGACTTTTGATGCAAGATGATCTTTGGCGAGGGAGAGCGATCAGCGACTGGACTTGGTGAGATGAACTATCATGGATGTGAGGAGGTGCTCTGCAGACCAGGCACTACGGGCTCGGGTGTACCAGATTTGCCAGACTCTCTTCTTCGGCTGAACTGCCCATCGGGTTACCAGCCCCAAGGAGATAGGACGTAACTCGGCGATTCTCGCTCGAGCCGACCGGCATGGGACGGACGGGTCGAGGCACACATGGTTTTAAGCAACAAGGTCGCATGACGGGCGAGATGCTTAATCTGGTAAAGTCTGAGGAGGTTGGGAGGTTGCTAATTTTGTGAGATTTAAGGTTGAGCCGCATCGGCTGTCAGATTGGGTGCGTGCATGGCCTGGTTTCGGATTCAAGATCTTGTCAAGTTGGAGACCGGGAGAAGGTCAATCTTGAGAATTACGCACTTTTTTTTTTTGGATCCTCCATCGCTTGCCGCTATTCTACTCTTCTTTCGCCCTCCACGTTGTCGACGCTTGGCAGCATCATTCTGTCTGTCAGACTTCTATACATTGTTGCAGGCCACGCTTGACGTCAGTCGGCAAGCGTCAAAAAGAAAGCCTGCCTGCTTGACAACAAGGGATTGCAAGAGTGAACCCCCCCCTTCAGTGCTCACCACCAATGCAGCAAGCAGCCATTGCTGTCCAGAGTCTGGTGACACCTGCGAGACATGGGGTACATTATGCAGTGGAACTGATGATGGATCGAGGCCAATACATAACACATGACCGCCCGAGGCAGTTTGCAGTTTGCAAAACTGGAGGCATTTTTACCCAGCTCAATCAATACACGGTTGCCGTTCGCCTTTGCTGCAAATAAACATCCATCTTTGCCTGTGGTTGTTGTTGTGGTTGTGGTTGTGGTTGTGACGAGCAATTATTCAACCATGACAGCCTATTGTTTGCGAGACTGCGTTGAAAAGCAGGATTTCAGATGGGCCGGACACGGACGGGGTTGCTTCGACCTCGCACTGCGTGAGGGATTTGGATGTGGTCACGATGTTCCTCGCACGGGTGTTGGATGATGGGGATGGGGTTGACCAAGATGTGGAAAGGAAAGCGAGCGCGGGCCTCCTGCCTCCTCCCATCCATGGCCTCCGTCCTCCATCGCAGCTGCCCGTCGTGCTTGTCCTTTCAATGTTCCAGCGACCTTCAACTTCGTTCCGTTCATGCAGAGAGGCCCCGGTTTCGGCTAAATCTGCCATGTTCGAAAGGCTGCTGCGACCTGACTCCCAGAGGCCGTCTCGCGACTCGCGGGTTCCCGGCGACACCGTGTGACTCTCGCCCCCGCAATCTTCGCGGCTGGCAGGCAGCAGGCAGCAAGGCTTGTACTCGTCCTCGGCCCGGCAATCAGCCAAAGGAATCTCCAGCACGTACGTACTCATGCTGCGCGTGCCTTGCCAGGCCTCGTGGACGCCGTCTCGCCATCTCCCAAGAGGACATGTCCGTCGAGAACTCGAGAGCCCCATCCGGCTGCACAGCCCGAAGGAAGCGGACGCTAAGATCCGTGAACCCTTGAGACCCTTGAGACCCTTAAGACCCTTGAAACCCTTGAGACCCTTGAGACCCTTGAAACCCTTGAATGGGCACTTGCTGCTGGGAAGGGGCGTGGGAGGAAAAACTTGACGCTCAACTCTGTACTCTGTGTGCCGGTGTATCTCATGGACACGTGTGAGTGCCAGCAGTTCTCAACGAGTCCCATGTCTCATGCTGTTGGTCAGCTCGCAGCATCCTCCGAAGCCGGTCTGATAGATTCAGCGGCCAAGTCTGCGTTTTAAACAATCTTCATCACCGAATCATGAACGACACCAAGAAAGCTGCAGCTGCTGGCAGCTCCCGCAATTATTTGATCGTGTGCCTTGCTGTCAATGTACGACCCCCAGCCCAGAGCGGAAGGGTGCTGAGCACTGTCATCCATCACACGAGGATTCGGCGATTCTTCATTGTATAAGTGGATGAAATCCGCACTCGAGTCAAGGCAAGCCAATCATCACGGCCTTTGCCCCCACGGCCCAAGTATAAGACGCCCTCTTACGGAGTACATGACTGCCAGACCAGAAGTCACAGCCCCGTACCGTGGTGGGCAGGCAGGCAGGCGCCAAGGACTTTGTTATCCCGGCATCAGATGGCTTATGTGACGTCGTTTCACACGAAGATGCGGTGGCATGCGTGCCCCTGTGACCTCACTGCTGCGAAGGCGGGCAAGGGCGAAGTAGTCACGGGTCATGAAGGCGCGAGCTTTTCCGTCGGAGAAGATGGGTGGCCATCTCCCAAGACCACACACCTGAGTTCTTTGCCATTGAGGATCTGGATGACGCGGGTATTTTTGTTTTCTCCTTCTTCTTTTTCGTTTTGGCTCTTGTCCCCATGGAACCCTCTGTTCCATGTTCGACCGCTTCACATTATACCGCGTCACGAAGGCTGGTGTTAAGTCCTGTTACTTTGGAGTAAGCGGTCGGTATATTCTTTGGCAAATTTCCCAGAACTGAAGAAACCTGCGGCTGGTGTGCCCGGAAGAGGCAATGTGCCCGGGAGAGGTAAGGATCTCGGCAGTTCAAAACCCGTCGTCGTTGATAATGCATCGCCCTTGCGACTAACCCTCGCCTGGATCCGGAGGACTAGTACTTACGTGGACTGGCCTCGACTCACTCCTAGAGGTGAACATATCCCTGCATCCAGCGGTTATCGAATTCAAAGATTATCATATGCGACAATCTAATGGCCGTCTTGGGTGTCATTTCTATCTTTGCGACGACATGGGCTGCATGGGAAGTCTTCCTGCGCTGATCCTTAACTCTTGGCTGTCATTTCAATCGACTTGGCGCTTGGCTTACACGACTCTTGGTGATCATTTGCTGATCTCATGCCCCCCTTTCTTTCCCCTGAAGCCACCGGATGAGCCATACCTCGCAATTCAACCTCCTTTTTGAAGTCACATTCCCTGCAAGACTACCGCGCAGGAACGAAGATGACTTGACAAATCTTTACCATCCATCACCTATCAGTCTTTTCTCCAACCAAACTCTGATCAAAACTAGGAAGCGTCAAAGTGGTGCTTTCTTTCCACGAACTCGCAACCTCGAACAACGCGAGTAAAATCTAATGTACTCCGTGGTGCTCCGTAGTATCTATCTATTCGTGTGTGGCTAGGCACCGGGTCACGTTGATCATCGGTTCATGCGATATGAACTCGGCTCATGGCAGAGTTTATAGTTCTTCTCCGTTGTCCGACTTTCCAAGTCCCATTCATGGTTATATCAAGATCTGACAGGCAACCCTGGCCGGTGTGGAGTTGGTTTAATCTGAAATTATACGTCCAGCCGGCCCCATATGGGCTCATGTATACACACACACACACACACACAGAGAGAGAGAGAGAGAGAGAGATGATCATCAGCCGATATTTGACTCGAGAACTGTTGACGAACTTTGAGTCTGCACCATACTTCAATCAAAAATGACCATGGAAAATGCAATACGACACGGACGGAGTTCTCTGTGCGCGGACTGTTTAGATGGAAAGTCGCCAGCAGAAAAAAACAAAAAAAAAACAAAAAAACCGATGACTGCCATGTGCAGAAGTAGCCGAATGAATGGGCCATGTTCCTGACCAACCTTGGTCGAATCGTGCTCAGCCGCTCTCCTCGTGATGCGTCTCGTCCGAGCAGGACGATCAAATTACTCTCTCACCTCACTTCCTATTGCAAAAGCACAACCAGGCAGGCAGGGGGCGTTTGTCGTGTCCGGCCTTGATTAGGGGACCAGCTCTGACCAGCTCCAACCAGCTCCTACCCCGGGATGGCCACGTCGAGACTGCTGATTCGCAATTTTCTCGGCGAGTAGCATGCTTTTCTCGACCCTCGGCCTCGGGCTAAAATCTTGGCTATTTGTCCAGCTTCAGGTGACGGATTCTCCTGCATCCTGCGACTGTGTGGAGACCCCAGTAAAAGAGCTTATCGCTGCATTAGGGGCGAGTATGGAAATGGTAGTGGTAGCGGCAGCAGCAACATTCCCTGCTGCCAGCCAGATGGGTGAACAGAAAGATAGGGGGACAAAGGGGGGAGGGGGGGGCACCACCGACTGGTGCAGGGAGGCAGGCAGGCAGGCAGGCAAGCAGGCAAGCAGGCAAGCAGGCAAGCAGGCAAGCAGGCAAGCAGGCAAGCAGGCAAGCAGGCAAGCAGGCAAGCAGGCAAGCAGGCAGGCAGGCAGGCAGGTTGACGGCACCAGAAGTCGCAGAAACCGCAGGAATGGACTCGGGTGCGGGAGTGGTGGATCAGATCGCACATGATGTTCGCCACAATCGGGCAATGCATCCGTCAGGGTCGTTGTCTTGGACTCTTGACCGTTCTCGCTCCGTGGGAACCAGCAAGGGTAGGCGAGGCCAGACTTTGTTGCTATCGCGGTGGAGAAGAATCGTCAACGACAACAACTGGCGGCGAACAGACCTCTCTCTCTACAAGAACTACAAGAACTACAGGAAGGTTGCGGGCGAGCACGATGCTGGTTTTTGGAGGGCGCGGGCCCCTCATGTCAGCCCCTTTCACGCGCCGCCGTGCTTGCTCTCGGCCGACCAGCACGCGATAATGACAACACGCACTTTGGACTTTGGAGACGGAATATCATCAGGTGGCTGCATGAGCAAAGCCAATCAAGACGGCAGAACGGCCAGATAAAACTGGTAGACTCACTGCTCGCTCGGTAGGGCTGGGCTGGGTCTCTTGGATCTCTTGGGTTGAGCTGAAAAGGTTGAAGAGGCGGCCTCTCTTGTTGTGCCGGTCCGCCCAGCCCATTTCACGGGGAACTTTGGGAATCCAGAAGCGATTGACAATGACGATGGCCTCAAAACAAAGCCCATCATCCATCCATCCACCCTCCCTCGTCTGGTTTGCATGATAAGCATTGACGCGGCTCCGCAGTCCGCCGTTCCGACAAAACCTGCAATATGCAGCTAGATTAAAAGAGACGGGCATCGAGCGAGTTCGAACAAACCACATGGTCGTGGTGATTGGGCAGGGACATTGGAATCCACGGGAACCAGGGCCAGGGCCAGGGTCAGGGCCATTGAACCGAATTCTTCATCAAGTCGACCAAACTCGGCGCCGGCCGAGCAACCTACCTAATACCTGGACCTGGACAGCAAGAGCAAGAGCAAGCCATTTCCATTCCCACTTGCACCCCACGACCAGCAGGCGTCCCCGTGGGGCTTGGAGACTCCCTCGGAGGGGCCGCCGCAGAGCAGAGCGCAGCCCCAGGGTTAATGTCCAAGTCCAAGCCAGCCCAAGCCCGAAGGATGCGTTACGATACAAGTGGTACAAGTAGTGAGAAGCAGTACGTACATATTACGGCAGACGGCGGCAGACGGCGACAGACGGCGACAGCTCTGCATCATCCATCAGGGACGGCGGCATCTGGGCTACATACTGGCTACTGTTCCGCCGCGATCTGCGGGCCGTCATCATAATCTGACGTTGTATGGACTTGAGGGGCACTTGATGCGCACCCCGATTTGTCACCGTGCTCCCCTTTTGGCAGCTGTCTCCGTGATTACATGCATGCGATTGATAAGTCGATAATTACGGGACGCTCTTTCGCTGCCTTGGATGGCTGGATGGCAGGCGAGCGGGAGGTCCCCGTGGTCGGCAAGGCCTTTTTTTTTTTTTTTTTTTTTTTTTTCATCATCCAGATGGATGAATTATCCAGATGAGCAGTTCATTCTTCCATGTCCAAGGTACCATACCGTACGTACGATTAATTACAAGATCAAAACCTCTAATGAAAGCCCACTGACCCAGTCTTCTTACAAGCCCGATAAAGGGTATTGATTGATAAGCCACTTGCAATGCTTGCAATGCCTGAAATGCCTGCAAGGTATTACGATATTACAATATTATAATGTTTCAATCCAACAGAAGCTTTCTTGATGTGTAGATTCAGCGCGCGTGGAATATCGTGGAGCCAGGGGGCTGCGGGGCTGCGGGGCTGCGGGGTCGGGGTACGCGATTGTGGCAGAAACATGGCCGTGACGGCTTGTGTGCATGCATGAAGATGCATCTCTACACGCACACCACGCACACCACGCACGCCACGCACACCCCCCGTCCTTGATTCCCTGATGTAAGAGCAGCACCTCTTTCCTAGCCCGACAGAGGTGAGGTGAGAATATAGTACGCAAGTACGCAAGTAGGCAAGGAGGGAAGTAGGGACCAAGCAACCTATTTCCAGCTGCGCCAGAACCGGGCTGCATGAACGTAGCCCTGATTCGCACGCACCACGGACGAGGTTTTTTTCTTTGGAACAAGTAGCATCGATGTCACCCTTCCTCGCGTTGCCGCCCTATTTCAGTCCCGGCCCCGAACGAATGCTTCTTGTCTTGTCTTTTCCAGCTTTTTCCCATCGGTCCTTCGTATCTGATGCCTTGACACGCAACCCCCCCGTCCCCCTCCCTGGGCTCCCTGGGCTATAGAATTCTTCGGTTATTGAATAGAAGAAGGAAAAAGGGAGAAAGGGGAAAAAAAAAAAGACTTGGGAGAGTCTTCGTTTCAAAGGGACCGCGTAGCAAGGATTGCGCTCATCTCCCGGTTGATCGAGCGGCTGAAGATGTATATGTATTCTTGACGGAAAACAACCCCCTTCCCTCCCCTTGTTTAAATTTTTAATTTTTTTCCCCTCTGCTCTTTGTTCCGCGCATCACTCTTCTTCCTGGCCATATTTCATATTTCTCCAGCAGGGCAGAAACTGGCTTGCACAGACAGCATAATAACGAACCGGATCGACGCCGAGCTGATCTGTCGCGCGGCACGAGCTTTGACAACAACGCTTTGCTTTGCCACGCTTTGCTTTGCCACGCTTTGCTTTGCCACGCTTTGCTTTGCTTTGCTTTGCTTTGCATGTCTCGTCCCGTCCCGTCCCGCTGCATCTCCATCTCCATATGATCCGTATAACAACCCACCCTTTCCCCGCCCCCATCATACTCTAGCCACGCCACTGTCTCTGCGGTGCGAGAACAGAAGTTCGTTATATACGATTGATTCTTGATTCTTGATTCTTGATCCTTTTTTTTCCCCGGCCCGCCTGTTGCTCAACGTTTCATCGGCTTCGTGTTGCGGACGGACGGACGGGGTTGCGAATCTTCCTCCTCCTTGTTCCCCTCTGATGGGTGTCACAATGGGCGTCAGTTCATTCCACGCCAGGTCCGGGTCCGGGTCCGGATCAACAGCGCAGTTCGACACCGGAGACGTCCACGTTTGTCACATTTGCCTGAAACAGTTCAGTCGCAGTAGGTTTTTTTTTTTTTTTTTTTTTCTTCTCATCTCCCCCCCTTCCCGTCACCCACTCACTTACTCAACTGGAGGAGAGACTGATTCGTGTCTTCTTTTTTTTTTCCCCCCATGGCCGACAGGAGACCTGAGGGAGCGACACAGACGACGCTGCGAAAAGTCGATAGGCAAAATCATTCCCACCAAGAAGAGATCCTGTGAGCGATGCATCTCGTTCAAGGTCAAGTGCGACTACGAGAGGCCCTCGTGTATGTTTTTGTCTCCTGCCCCCTCCATTCCTTCCGTCCCTTCTTCTTTTCCTCTTCTTCTCTTTCTTTTTCCCTTTCGGATCGAGGCTGACGATGGCGGCGTCGATAGGTAGCCGGTGTCTGAACCGTTCTGTGCCATGCGAGTACAGGCTGGAACCTCGCGTCAAGGTGCCGCTGAACCCGGCGTTCAGCTTGGGTCCCAGCAACGCGGCCTTTTCGGGCTCATTGGACGTCTTTTCCGTACAGCATGGTCAGAAGTCGGGATTGAGCCATGGCAGTGGCAGTGGCAGTGGCAGTGGAAGTGGCAATGAGGCAATGTTCGACCCGCAGCAGCAGCAGCAGCAGCATCACCATCACCATCACCATCACCATCACCATCACCATCAGCAAGCCTCCGTCCTGACGGCGCCCGAAATGGTGTTTGACTTGTCGTCGTCGTCGACGGCCTCCACCGACACCTGCTCACTAGCCGCCTCGCTGGACCTCGCCGGCCAGGGATTCTGGACGGGCACCCAAGACTATCATCAGCACTGGTCGCAGGACACGCACGCCTCGCACGCCTCGCAATGGGATGTCACGACGGGGTGGTCTGATGCGTCGTTGAGTCTTCTTGACTCCGTCATGCTGGACGATGCCGTCGCGGATTCCACCTGGGCCACGAACCTCTTGGACCCTGCCATGTGCATGGACGCCTATGACCAGAGCTGCGTGCTCTACCGCCAGGACTTTGAGCAGCCCATCATGTCGCATCATGCGCGGTCGGGCAGGCATTTCGGGAAGTCTGCTTCGCTGTCCTACTGATGGGTTCTTTTTCTTCTGCGTCCAGGAGCGGGGCGCCTTGTATTTGGAATGACATCACCTTGGGGTTTTTATGTTTTCATGTTTTTTTTTTCTTTTCTTTTTCTTTTTCTTATTTCTTCTTCGTCCCTTGATTACCACTTGCTATTGATACTATAACCAGACACTGGTCGTCGGAGAAACAAAGGCAGGAACAGCCCGTACCGGAGGACCTGCAGGGCAGTCAGAGGCACTTATTTCGGAGTAGAGATGAAACTGGTATGCTTGTCCTCGCGAACAATTGACCCGTTTATTCAATCCAGATTCTAGACGCCCCGTGCCGCTGTTCCCATGCGCCCAAGGTTCCCATGTCCATGTCCCTTGTCCCACGTCCCTTGTCCCGCGTCCCGCGTCCCCATGCCCCATGTCGGAAAGGGGGGGGTCATTGACAGACAGGGGTTAGATGGAGGAATTATTACTACGACTTTTCTGTACCTACTCCTTCGAGTTGACGGAATCTCACCTGCGAAGCTAAAAGCTGACGCCGTAGGGGTTTCTAGCTCATCTTCATCCTCGTCATCTTCCAAGGGGCTGCTTAACCGGGGACCCCCCCCCCTTGTCGGGCGGCACTTTTGCTTTTGAACAGACAGATTATTCCCAGCAACTGAGTCAGCAGATCGGATCTTGTCCACTCACAAGTTAGTCTTCTCCATCGGAGTGAGCAAATCGGAACTTGTCCGAGAAGAAAAATCACCACCCACATGGAAGGAATAAAAAAGCTCAGCGTCATGAGTTTTCTCCGGCCGGCTTCAGAGCATACATGCGCACGGGGAGCAACCGCCTCGGCGGCACTTCAGGAAGTCCGCGCTGCTCGTCCGTCCTGACCAATCTCAGCCCAGCTTCTTCGAATAAGCTCCTGAACTTGCCGTCCTCCCTGGAGAAGAAGGCGACGACGACAAAATGTGGCGCGCGCGCGTTAGTTCAAGCTAGCGCTTTTGGCCCTGCCTCTTGTCCGTGTTTCCGCGAGGGGAACTGACCTCGTTACGCTGCTGTCAACGCCGTCGAACACGTCTCCTCCGCCGGTGCTGATGTTCTCCTTGACCACGATGACGCCGCTGCCCGGCCGGAGAACGGCGCCGCACGCCCGCAGGTACTGCACCACGTCGCCGTCCCTGAGGTGGCCCAGACACCACTGCGTCCATATGATGTCGTACGCGACGCCGGGCCGCGGCCGCCAGTCCTCCAGCCCGACGTTGAATATCGTGCGAACCCCCGGGTGCCCACGGAGCGCGTCGGTGAACCTGGCGACCGGCTCAATCACGTCAACCTCGCGGGCTACGTCGAGCAGCAGCCCCTTGGTGATTCTACCGATCCTGTTGTATGCGACAAGCCCGAAACGAAAGGGCGTGTTGTTGCCGTGTCAGCCATGGGGGTGGTTCTTTTTTATTTTTATTTTTATTTTTTCTTTCTTTCTTCCCCTTCCCGCGGCACGTTTTTATTCAATCACATACCCTGCTCCTGCGTCCACGGCGCTGCAAACCCGTCGTCTGTCGCGCTTGGTGCCGATGCTGAGCCTGGCCAGGAACGTTCGCGATCCTTGCAGGTCGATGCGCGAGACGGATGAGAATCCGCCCCCAAGCGACGGTATGCCGCCGAGCATGCCGTCTTCGTCCGCGCTCGTCTTGTTCCAGTAGTCGAGCGATGCTTGGCTGTTGATGGCATCGCTGGCTGTGGTCGTTGTTGACTCGTTGGTCTGCGTCATTTTTTTTTATTGTTTGTCTCGTTGGTTGTTTTGTGTGTTGTCTCTTCTCTTTTTGTCTTTTTTTATTTTGCCCCCCCCCCCCCCCCTCCACTCTTTCCCTTTTCTGAAAACTTCACGCCCCACTTAAAAATACAGACGTGACATGTTGTAGATGGAAGAGGAAGGAGAGAAGAGATTGAAACGGACATGGTTTCCTCTACCTAGGTTTGCTGCCCGAGAAGCGAGTGAAGCACGTGAGATGAGCCTGTGGGCTACTGACTGCGAAAAGGGTACATCTCTGCCATCCACATCTATTTGTTTCATCATGATCGACTACTTACCCTTCTTACCAGCTTTTCTCAATCTGCCCCCCCCCCTTCGCCTGGTCAGGGTTTGGTGGCCGCATTGGCTCCGTCCTGCAGGAGAGAAAAAATCTTATTCCTTGGCGGCACCCATGTCATCTACATGTAGAACTCGAAGGAGAATGGGCCGCAGGATTTTGCATGCCATGTTCTCCCACGATGCCTCGATCCCTTGCGATTTCGTGTCTGGGCCTCCGTCCGAGGTTGAACAAGACGGACCGAACAAGAACCTTGGGTCCCACCCGGTTTATCCTCCAGGATGAAGCCGTATTCTGCAAACAGCACATCATTGGAATGCTGCTGGTCATATTACGAGATGAGATGAGAATCTCATCTCCCTACCAAGTATGCCGCTCATGGTCGTCACGATACGACCCCGGGGAGAAGAGAATGCCACACAGCAACATCCACATCCAGACCCGGCCTCGTGGTTGAGCATGTCCACAACAGGCAGCAGAGCACAATCTATCGTGCCAGGGAATAGAGCAGCGTCCTCGACGTCTCTCGTTGGTTGTGAAACGGCCCTTGAGCCTGTGAGAAAACCAGCCACTGCAGGCAACTTTCTCGTGAGACACCTCTTGGGAACCTTTGCCCCAGTCACGTTGAAATGAGTCGATTTGCTTGTTCGCGACAAGCTTTCTTCGCCTTTTGGCAAGACTTTTCTCGAAAGCTATTCTGGCTGGAAAATATGGGGCGTTGATGAGTCCTTAAAGTCCTTCTTGACATATTAGGTCGCAGAGCCTGAGATGGCGGCGCGGAAAACGAGTACGATCCCAAAACGGCCTTGATAGGGACCCCCGTCGTGATTGTTTGATTCATTCGCCTGTCATGCTGCCTGATTAGTCACGGCAAACAAGGGCCCTTCGATTGGTTTGGATTTGATGGCGAAACGACAAACCCATCCATCACCTCACCTCAATTGAACGTGTTGGCGACGACCCCGGTTCCGCGGTCCAGGAATCCGCCGAGGCTCGACAAACACGGAAGCCCCCCCCCCCTCTTCTTTTCTCAATGTAACGTCTTGACGTGTCCATTTCTTGCTGGATGACGAACGAAGGAATGGGGCGAAATATTTAGTATCCCGTGGGTACGGAGTAAAGAACTCAGTTGATGGAGACAAATTGACCGTGCCCGAGTATCTTTTTTGTCGCCGTCGTGCGTATCACGAATCCTGCTTGGCTCACGTTTTTCGTCTCGTCATCATTGGATTGCAACAGTTTTGTTGACGCACTTCATGGTCACATTGGTCACACCCCCGACACCCCGCCAATGGAGATTTGACATTTTCACCCGATTGATCAGTGAGTAAGTGAGTGACAGACATCACTACTACCGGCCGAAAGTGTGGTGCGACAAGTTCCATCATTCGGGCGAGAAGCATCAGGCTGCGGACCCCGTGGGCCTGTCCGTGTTGTGTTTTGTAGGACCGGATGAAAAAGCTGCATCGACATGGTGGTGTACATAAGAGGGCAAGATTCGATCTTGTTCACGACGAGCAGGCTTCGCCAGAGCTCTCCTGTCCAATTTACTATCCAACCGTGTGCGACGACGCTGCGGCATGGCTGGTGACGGCTGAGATGCAGACCGCCGATCCCGTGCATTCACCTTATTTTTGCCGTCGGTTTGTCAGTTTAGGCTGCTTGCTCAAACCTTTTAAGCTTATATCGGGCCCGCGCCAATCCACAGCACTCGCCCGTCTCCCTCGTGGACAAAATGCAACGATGCAAGCTCCGCTGTCACTTTTGTCGCAACCCCCCCCCCGCGTTGGAGCCACCGCTGGGAATATGTGGTGTCAGTGTGGTATCCGTCGTGGGCCCAATACGACGAGAAGTACATATGTATGTAGTCAGTACCTAATAGTGCTTGCCAAGAACTCGGACAAGTAAGTCGAGGCCGGCTTGGTGCGGGGGAGTCAACAAGTAGACACATTCTGGGCAATCAGGGGCCGAGATCAAGGTCGCCAGTGTTGTCGCAATGACGAATTCTGTCAAATGGGTACATGTCGTGGAACCCCCATGTTTTCGTTGCAATCTGATCACGGGTCGGAGAGACGAGGGATACCTTTTTGATCTCGACACGCCCTTTATGCCAAGGTTCTTGGGGGTTTGGCGGCCGGTCTTGAGAACGGTTGAGCATTCACGGCCATGGGTCAGATCGTCTGACCCAAGAAACGGTTTGCCGGTCTTGGACGACTTGGCCATGATTTCCTCGCCTCAGTAGATGGGTTTCTCTAGTCCTCGATATGGTCACTGGTGCGTATATTGTATATTTGGACATGTAGAAGGAAGATAGATGGTTGTGGATCACAGAAACGGCTACAGCACGAATTAGACGGACTGTACTTTCGGCTTTCTCCTCGGCCCCGTATCTATCCCTGTATTCTTCCCATCTCTGAGCATCTTTAGATCGTGACGGGCCTAGGAGGAAGATACTTGGCATGCTCGCACTAACCTTGCGATATTCACCCTCTACTTCATACAGCGTTCCCATGACTTCGGGCTGCGCCATGGCCTCTCCGAACACCAGTGGGACGCCATACGACTAGGGGTCGCGCCTTTTCCCCGCCTCGAGCAGATTTTCGACCACCATGCCCAGGCCGCCAACTCCCAGCAGAAGTCACGTAAGCTCCTCAGTGCCCGCAGCTGCTATGAGCGAGCTTTCCGCGTCCGGCGCGCCACCTGCCAAGTCCTCTCTAGATGCAGGCCGTCCTTTTCGCTGACCACAACAATGGCGTGCTGGCTGCCGTTGCCTTTTGGTAATGACGACCCGTCTTTGGGACGTTTTCGCGACACGCCCATTTCTCCTCTGCCCACAGCCCGCGGGAGGAATGACGGTTGAGAGTGCGAGAAAGGTCAAGACGCTCCAGTCGCCGTCCCTGCCCCATGAGACTGCCGCGATCCCGAGCCGCACGACGGCCGTTGCGACGCCGATGCAGTCCAAGAGTCCTCGGAGCCGGGGGGCCTGGTTGCCATTCCGGGCTCGGAATACTTCGTAGATGGAGACGCAGAGAAGACCTGCCTGGGTCGGCCGGGACCGCGGCGGGAATCAGATGACGATTTGTTCCCATTTTCATCCAGGACTTTGGTTCAGGCGTTGTTCCCGTGCCCGCCCGCCTGCCCGCCCGCCTGCCCGCCCGCCTGCCCGCCCGCCCGCCTCTCCTCCTGCCCCGGTCCATCCAAAAGTCGAGCTCTCTTACCGTTCGCCCGATGATCCAGCTGTTGTCGTCGCGCACGTGTCCTGTTTTCCCGTTGGGGAACCTTGCATGGGGAGTCCGGAACGGTGCCCGGGACGGGCATCAACTTGTTGTCGCCGACGGCGGAGACAACGGTGCTGACTGAGTAGACGACCCATCCTGTGGAGCAGGTGGGGGATTCGTGTGAGTATGTATGGGAAAGGGTTTAAAGGAGGGAAAGCCTTCGTACCCGTGATTGAGAACTTACTAAACGAGAATGGCAAGAACGGCAAGCTGTGTACCGGCGCGCTGGGCGGGGAAAACATCACCCGGATTGGCCCACTGGTCAGCTAACTCATGGCTTGCCTCCCACGGACCTCATCCCATAATGATTGGGCCGCGCGCGTCTGCTTAGAAATAGACTTCACAAGCTCGCCCCACATGATTGAATAAATGACTAATCCGTACATTAAGCATGAACACCCAACAAAAAAAAATTTTCACTTGTCTATAATACAGCGCAGTTAAAACATGACTTGGTACCATTCAGAAACGGGGCCTGATTCTCTCAACGAAAGAGAGTGCGATTAATGTCCACCTGCCCACGTCGAGGCGAATCAGTAGAAGTAGGCCAGAAGACGTCCCGCGTGCTGATTCCACAGCTCCTTCATTGTCTTGCGAGCAACGTATTTTGCGGTTAACTGGTTCCTGAACTCTATACTTGTTTGTTATTGTTAAGCATATGCTTATTTATCGCAGCTACTATTAGGGATGCGCGCTCCGTTTTTGGCTGTTTGGCCTAGCTGTAAACGCGCTTATCGCGTTAGCCCTAAAACGGAAAAAGTACCTTCCCAACCAACCCCCCGGTAAATTTACTAGCTCTTTTTACTAGCAAATGTACACTAACGCTAAGTGAAGCATTCCACAACAATCTCTCTAAGCCATCCGTACAGATCTTCAGGGCAAAATATTGTCACTAGGGCAGGTGACTTACAGGGGGTCTTCTTGTACCTGACCCACCTACCTAATCACCTAATGGCCCTATGGCTTAGTCATACTACATCCCCCCCCCTGACAAGACGTGTGGATCTGACTCCAATTACCCCTACAGGACTATATACAATCCGCAGTAAACTGAGGTATGGGGACTGTCCTTCTGGATTAGGACTAACGCGATATGCGCATTTCATTCTTGACAAAAATATTTCAGTAATAAACCACGCAAAAAAATGGGAGCGATCGAACAAGAAGGGAGAGCGAGCATGCATTGATTCTGTGCTTATCAACCCCAAGGACAAGGATGACGTCTGAGTCACGTCTCCCAGTTCTTTGTTTGCACCACGCGCTCGCATGATCATTGATGAGGAAGCTAGTTATGCACCAGTTCGTATGCACAAGAAGAACTAGGATACATAATACCCATCAATTCTCCAGAAAAAAATCCGTCTTCTTGTCCAACTGTTCGATTAAAAAAAAAGCCACTTTGTTCATTTGTTTAGAAGTTGTCTTCTTGGTTCCACGAAAGAAAAACAAGAAACAAGATGAGATTCCTGCTAGCCGCAGCTAGCTTCGCACTTGTGGCCACCTCCATTTCCGTGCTTCCCAATGAAGAGCCAGAGGGTCTGCATTCTCTTTGCGGAACCAAAGAATTCCCAAGAGAGCTCCTCAAATTTGTCCAGAGTCAAGATAGGAAAATTCCACGGCGTCAAGCCGTCGAGCTTTTACAGCCCCCCTTGCTTGTGGATGTCTATTTCCATTTCGTCTATTCGCGAGCTGAAGATTCCTGCCTCATGGTAAGGCTGGCACTGGTTTAATTTGAAGACGAGCAGAAGTTGGCTAACCCTTGGGTATTTGTAGCTCAAACATGCTAATAAGCATATAGAAGTTCTGAATGACAATTTCAAGCCAGGTAATATCACCTTTCAACAAAAAGACGTTGACGGGATAGTCGAGCCGAATTGGGCTCGAAATCATTCTACGCGGGAGGAAATGTTTCATCTTCTTCGCAAGGGTGATTACAGCTCCCTTAATGTGTACTCCGTTGA
Organism: Epichloe aotearoae; assembly: GCA_000729855.1. Lineage (NCBI taxonomy): Eukaryota > Fungi > Ascomycota > Sordariomycetes > Hypocreales > Clavicipitaceae > Epichloe > Epichloe aotearoae. The sequence continues at coordinate 15,579 of JFGX01000162.1, read as the reverse complement.
GAAGACCAAGGACTCCGATGCCCTTGGCTGGGCCACGTATCCTAATTTTTGGGCGAGACATGAAGACGCAGTAGTTTCCGACGGCGTCTTCATACGAGAGCCCATAGCCGCTGACGGCAGCTACAATCTTGTCGTGGGCAAGGCCCTCGTTCATGAGGTCGGTCACTGGTTTGGCCTGCGACACACATTCTCCGATTCGTGTTCTGGCGCGGGCGACATGATTAGCGATACACCAGCTTCTCTCCTTGTTTCTCAATACTGTAGCGAGACACTCGACACTTGTCCCAATCAACCCGGTCTTGATCCTGTGCACAACCACATGAGCTATAGCATATCGTACGTTCTTTTCTTTAGCGCTCACGCACTGAATTCACAAAGGGTCAATACGAAGCCATAGCTGCAATCTGGCCGTGGGCTAGAGCTCCTCGAGGCCGTTTACATGACATTGTGACTGCAATGTTCCAATCGACTCTGTTAAGTTGGAGTGGAAAGCTTAGGTAATTAGATGTAGTATTATTATAGAGAACACAGTAGCTAGAATACTTAATAACATAACTGTCATTATCCACCTAATCATTTTAATACTGCCTTAACCTGACGATTTAACCGACCGACGATTTGACCGATTGACCGATTAATGATTGTAATGTTGTATAATTATATGTAATTGTTACTAAAATAGAAACCTCATAGGTGGAAAGGTACCTCTTTTGTTTTAGGCCTAGTTACTACTGCATGATTGAAAAACCACTGCTGCATGTTTATGTGTTAATTATGTTATTTAACATTAGCAGTATTGCAATTTGCAGGACTAGGCCCATTGCGGAAAGGTTCATTTGGCGTTCTTCCCGTGATTACGTGTTGCAACATGATGGCCATGTCGGTCGTCGACTCGGCCACGGCGTCCAGTGAGTGTATTGCAGAACCAGATTTCGTCACGAGTCATCCATCCCACATCAAACTCATTATCGCCTGTCGATGCGGACGCAATGGTTTCGCGGCTGGGCTCGAATGGATGGAGCAACTCTTGTTAAATAGTTCAAACTCGGTGGTTCCTACGCGGATGATGAAGGCGTCAATCATGTAGCAGGCCATGTTATTTACCGTGAAAGATGTGACCATGACAGCAATGCTCGATTCACTTGCATGTCACGGCGATGGAACCTCACAATATACCACCACGTCAACGTCAAAACAGGGCAGGATATATGCAAGTCTTTGCCCCAGTACCAAAGTAACAATTCGTACAACTCCATACCCTGAACGCAATCATTTCCGCCCAATCTCCTTCCTCTCATCCTCCCAGTCCCCGTCCTCCTCCATCGCCTCATTCGTCCTGACTTCAGGGTCCCCCGCCAAGCCCTCACTGTCAAAATCCTCAAAGTCTATATCACTGTAGTCCAGTTCCTCTTCCTCCTCTCCATCACCAGATTTCTTCTTTCCGGCCTCCTTCTCAGCCTTTTTCCTCTCCACATTAGCCTTTTGCACCTTCTTTCTAGCCTCCTTTTCTTGATGCCTCTTCTCCCACCGCTTATCGAGCTCCTTGGCCTCCTCGCGCGTCTTGTGAACATACTCGTGCCACATGATTTTACCACCGCAGAGGCCTTCCTCGACTTTGGTGAGACGCAAGCGCATACGAGGACCTAACTCGACGAGCTTGACTGCTCTGCGCTCCACATTCGCAACGTCTTCTTCAACGTCTTCGCCATTTTGTTCTGCAGCAAGACGGGCTTTAGTGGAGATCACCCGTCGTGGCGCATGATCCACAACTTCGATTTCAGCATCCGTGTCGACTTCGCTGCCGCTTGTAGCATCCGTCATGTACCCATCTCCCGTCTCTCCAATCATATAATCTGCAATATCTTCCAGCTTCCCCAGATTGGGCATCCGTCCCTGCCTACTAGATTTTGTGGCCATTGACTTCTCAGCAGCCTTGATTCGCTTCAGAGGTTTTGAGACAGTCGTCGACTTTGTTGTGATGGCGTAATGCCGGAAATTGACAATAAAGGTACCGTCGTCTTCTTCAGACTCCTCACGGTTCAAGAGGAGTACACGTCGGATGGTCTTGAGAGGGGTTTGTTGTGGGTTGATGGGTGGAAAGAGTGATTGAAAGACGGTGGTGGCGAGGGACTCGAGATGTTTCGGGACTTTTGATTTGGAATTGGCGACGGGAGTAGTGAAGTTGTTCATGACCAACTGCAAGGAAAGGATGATTGTTAGCACCACAAAAGCAACGACGGATACCAAAAGCGCCGGTATAGAAAACTTGCCAGCGGAGGCGTCAAAAACTCCTTGCCACCACCTCTAGGATGTTTCTGCACCCTTTGCACATCCTTGCACAGCGAATACTTTTCCACTCTGAAATGCATCGTGGGACCTCTTGGCGCCAGCGCCATTCTCAAGTTCGTGTTTCCGCTTTCCGAGCGAGAAAATAGCATGAGATGCGTGACACCGAGAGGGCCGCACATGACCACGTAGTCCTTCAGCTTGTTTCCTCTCCGCTCCTTCAATCGACTCGCTGTGCCGGGTTCCATGACTTTCCTCACATCCGTCGCGAGCTGGCTGATGCTCGAACCGACCTCGCCTGCTCCGATCCGAATGACCATGCTTTTGGGATCGCGAGCCGAAGCATGCCCTGCGGATGCCACCTCGGGGTTGTTGGCACCCAGATGGGTTCTCTTCTTTGATCGTCTTCTCGCCATTGTGTTGTGATGTCTCGCGCGCTTGACGGGAGAAAAGTGCGTTGCATGCAGGAAAAGATTTTCGATTCGACGAGGACTTGTCATAAGCGACTGGGCCAAAGCTTCCCATTCATGGCAGAAAAGAAAAATTGGCCAGGCTCAGTGGGGCAGAATTAGCGATAAGATAACATAACAGCGGATTTTGGGTCGTACAGTAGCAACTAGGCCCAAAACAGAAGAGGCACTGTTCCTATGTGTTTTCTACGTATATACACTTCTGTGATTTCTTGCATCACGCACAACACGCAATGAAAAAAAGCAAAGAAGTTCATTTTGTGACTGGAGCTTCCGGTAAAAAGATCGTTGTGGAGGTATCTCTTCTCCTAGTTTACTAATTAGCGTGGGATGTGTATGACCCAGCGTGGGAAAAAGTGGTGGGATCGCGCGACGTGAATGACGAATTAAGCGATAAACTTTATATCTCAGACGTGTTCATGAATACAAGAGTCATAGACTTTTTTTATTCTTGAAGAGCCTTATAGGCTTCCCTGACCGCCCTGGCGGTCGGTCGTCTTGTGTGAACGAAGTTGGCGCGTTCTTATGGTAAGAAGTCGTCGCTGCTAAAGCAAACTTTATTGCATTTTGTGGCGGTCTGCAGCTCTTGAATCTATTCTAGGGGGGGGGGACTCATGTAAAGTTGGTTCATGTTGACCTCACCCCGGTATGGCTAGCATCTCTTGTGGATGTAGAAATAAAGCCACAGAAACAAAAATCCGATTCGTTTTTTAGTTCAACTCAAATTCTCTGGAAGTTGCTGCGGAGGTAGGCGCAGCCAATCCTAGCGGCCGATCGATAATAGTTGCCCCGCTTAAAAATTCTCTCATTGAGGTCCAGACTGGTATCATCTTGCTTTGACACAATCTACAATCGCACTCCTCAACGTCAACGTCAACGTCAACGTCACCATCGAGCCCCTATAAGAACAACTCGTCCATCCCGTCCTTGCTCAAGCTCAATCTGTGACAACCATGCCGAATGCCAAGAGGCGAAAAATAGCGGACGGTCTGCCGCAAAAGAGGAGGGTAAAGTTGCAAACCCGTCCTTCTCCTCCAATCGAGACACCCTCGGACACAGAAAACCACAGCGAGGAGAGAGAATCAGCGACCATGGATGCGCATTCTGCAGAAGAACCCTCTGCCGCACCAAAAACTTTCAAAGAACTAGTATGTAATTCTCAAATGAACCTGAATTACCCCAACCCGGACCATTTTTCGGAAGCTTCGCTGATCCGATTGCCAAGGGAATCGTCGACTCGCTATGCGAAGCCTGCGAGGCGCTCAACTACAAATTCCCGACGCCCATCCAAGAAAAAGCCATCCCCGCCGCCCTCAAAAATCGTGACATCATTGGTCTCGCCGAAACTGGTTCCGGCAAGACCGCAGCGTTTGCGCTGCCCATTCTCCAGGCTCTTCTTGAAAAGCCCCAGCCGCTATTCGGCCTCGTCCTCGCGCCGACCCGAGAACTCGCCGCGCAAATCGGCCAGGCCTTTGAAGCTCTCGGCTCGCTCATATCCCTGCGATGTGCCGTCATCGTCGGCGGCCTAGACATGGTGCCACAAGCCATCGCTCTCGGCAAGAAGCCTCACATCATCGTCGCCACGCCCGGTCGTCTGGTAGACCATCTGGAAAAGACAAAGGGCTTCTCCCTCCGCACCCTCAAATACCTCGTCATGGACGAAGCCGACCGTCTTCTCGACATGGACTTTGGCCCCGCCATTGACAAACTCCTCAAGTTCATCCCCCGCGAGCGACGAACGTTCCTCTTCTCCGCAACCCTCAGCTCCAAAGTCGAAAGTCTGCAGCGCGCCAGTCTGCGCGACCCCGTCCGCGTGAGCATCAGCACAAATAAGTACCAGACCGTGTCAACCCTCCTCCAGTACCTGCTCGTCATCCCACAAAGCCGCAAGGACACATACCTCATCTACCTCATCAACGAATTCGCCGGCAAGTCCACCATCATCTTCACCCGCACCGTCTGGGAAACCCAGCGCATAGCCATTCTCCTCCGCACCCTCGGCTTCGGTGCCATCCCCCTCCACGGCCAACTCTCCCAGTCCGCCCGTCTAGGCGCCCTGAACAAATTCCGCTCCGGCACCCGCGACATCCTCGTCGCCACCGACGTCGCCGCCCGTGGTCTCGACATCCCCAAAGTCGACATCGTTCTCAACTTTGATCTACCGCAGGACTCAAAAACCTACATCCACAGAGTCGGTCGTACCGCACGTGCCGGCAAATCAGGCATTGCCCTTAGTTTCACCACCCAATACGACATTGAGATCTTCCAGCGCATCGAAGCCGCTCTCGGCAAGAAACTCAAAGTCTACCCCACCGAAAAGCGGGAGGTCATGGTTTTTCAGGCCCGTGTCGAAGAGGCCCAGCGCCACGCGAGGGTCCAGATGAAGAGCCTGAGTGAGAGTAAAAAAGGGAGGGGGGGCGCCGGTGGCATGACGCAGAGAACGAGAGATGGAAAAAAGAGGAGGAGGGATGCGATGGACAAGGAGGAAGGTTGATCGGATCTCTTGCTTTTTTTCCTGCTTCTCTTGTGGTGACATGAAGAAATTGGAAGCGCGGCTTGCCCAGCCCCATACGGTCAGGTCAATAAGAGCGAGATAAAATGGTCGAGTGCAAGCTTCGATGCTGTGGTGGTGGCTGAAGTGGCAGCGTAGTTACAGCCATGATTACAAACTAGGAGAGAACAAGTTCCTTGCCCGTATCCCATCATTGTTATGCACACGGGCAAGCAAAGAACGAACAGATACTTGGGGCTGTGACTGTCTTTGTGAAGGCGTCTTCGATGGTTCTCGAGATGGGTTCTCGAGAAGTCTTGGCCTCTTGAGATGCTCGACAACGCTTCGACCATGCGGAATCAATGCGGGACCGGACTGGATAGATCAGACTTTACAACCATATAAGAACGACTAGCTATCTAGTGTTTAGAACACGATGGGAATTCAATTCATTCAACTTATCGTACTTGGGCTTCTATTATCTTTTCCCAGGCTGTAGCTACGGACGGTTCGTCTTCCTGCTTGTTCCCGCCCGGGGCGCAGTCCAGAGCATACGATTACTGAACTTGCTGACTCAATTTTCTAATGTGAGCTAGCTTGATCTTTGTTCGGAATTGGAATGTGAGGATGGTTGATAGCTAGGCAAGAGGTATGGGGGCACTTGTGTATTGACTAAAGCTTGGCTAGGCCTAAGTGCGTTGTGCGTGCGAGTCATGTGGTGACGTGGCCCGGTGTGGCTAGCGTGGGCCTTGCATAGCAGAGCTAGGTCCTTAAGGTTTCATAGCAAGTATTTTATTGGGAAAAAGAGAAAGTCAAGTGTGTGTGTAGTAGTGTTAGGAGCCATGGAGGCAGAGAGGTCAGATCTCCTTAATAGGGGTCAAACATGTTGTAGAGTCACGTTAATTAGGGTCTGTATCCAATCAGATAAACGCGCATCAGAAGTATTTTTACGCGTAAATTAGCCTGTTATAGTTGTACTGGTAATTTTCCGTTATGCATGTCACTATTATGGTGTAGCAAAAGCACGACCACATAATGGATCCTTAGATGACTAAGCGTAGTTGTCACACGTGTCGCGGATATAACAAAAGGGCTTGCACTTGATGCAATAGTAAAAAGAACCCCCTAAGATTGAGATACAAAGTGAAGATATTATTAACCCTAAATCTAGCATATAAAAAAGAGGTTATAAGCGTCCCTTTTATAGAGGGATAGCCTAACCTATCTAAAGTCATGTACGTTATACGTGTTATGTGAGCATTCCTCGCATACTGACGCGCACTCGCACTAGTGTAAGTTATCATTATACGCTACCCAGGTAACAGTAGTTGTCTAGCTGCTAGATAGTCACGTGTGCGTAAGGCAGGGCATATAGCAAAGACTACCTATACACTCTACCCCCTAAATTATTTTACAAATCTACATGCCCTAGTTATTCGTTTATCTCTAACAGCTGCGATCAGCTGTACGTGTAGTATAACCCCTATATAGTTTTAGGTAGCTACAAGGAAAATACGCAGGGATATAGCGCTATAAAAAGCGCTACAAAAGAGTACATTTAATTTCCATGTAAATTACTAGTACCTAAATGTACTAGCCCTTGTCTCCTTTATTTCCTAGATAACATCTGATTAGCTTAATTACCCCTGTTATGGAGATTTGTAAAATGATTCAGAGGGTGTACGTCCGTACTGTATTACTAGATCCTTATGGCTGCCCGAATTTATCGGCATCATAGGCGCAAAGAAAGCTTCGGTATTCGCCTAGGCTAACTACTATCCGCTTCCGGTTTTTTTTTCACTACTCAACGATTTGACTGATTCAACGATTTGACCGATTCAGCGATTTGACTGATTGACTGACTGACCGAATCGACGATTTAACTAATATCTTCAGATGTCTAAGCTTTTCTATTCCCTCGGGAGACCCAGCCAGGGGCCGCCTGCGGCGGGCCTCCCCCCCTAAAATTTTTTTCTTGACCAGTTGCTATTAAAGACTATTTTGTGTCTAACTAATTAGAAGAGATGTCTCCATAGGATTGCTGTTGGTTTACCAAGGGATGTGATGCACTAGCGCAGTTAGGTCTAATTCAATGATGTAATTGTCGATTATCTGCTTGTACGAAGTATTCTTATTCGCTAGATCGAGGTATTGTTTAACATCGCTTGTAAGCATGATCGGGTCTTCGGGTGCTTGCTCTTGATGATCTTCGCGTGGTTGCTCTGATCGGCTCCGGATTGTTGCGACCACCAGGTTAACATCGGGTTGGCCACAGGGAAAATAGAGCATGCGCACAAATGCTGCGCTGTGATTGGATGCACTTGTACGGCAGGCACACACGTGACTCGCGATCCCCTCATCTTAGCTAACTTCCTTCAGAATCGAATACATACATCATTGAATTAGACCTGACTGCACTAGTGCATCACATCCCTTGATAAACTAACAATAGCCTTATTTCAATAAAGGGAAAGTAGGAAGCTTCGATCCACCCTCTTGCCTTTGCCTTGCTACTTGCTATGACTCAAAACGCAGGCAAAGCTCCGCTTTCCCTGATTATATAGGGGAGGTTTGTCACGACTTGGGTTAGATTTGTGATAGTCTAGGCTTTGCCTAGACCTAGCAATATATGTGGGTGTCAATTGAACAAGTCATTCAATTGACAAGTAAAGGATGACTTGTTCGATGCGTATTCTTTTGTGCCTCTGTGGCGCAATTGGATCGGGCACATCACCCGTACGTGTGGGCGCTGACATCCGCGATGGCCCTGTGGGCTGCACCGTAACAAGGTTAGAGTCATGAACAGAGTGAAGTCTAGACTTGCGATTACTACTAGAATAAAGCTAACTAGGGGCAGGGGTATAAAAGTCTCAAACTCTGACCTCTCCTATATAATATAGGTAGTTTTTACCATATACCTTGGTCTACTAAAGGAAGGAATGAAGAACTAAAGAGGTAATCACGACTAGTGCATAACTTATATAACAAGGAGATTACAAGCAGCTACGTGATAAGAGGTTACGTGTTACGGTGCAGCCCACAGGGCCATCGCGGATGTCAGCGCCCACACGTACGGGTGATGTGCCCGATCCATGGGCGAGTTCCTTGTAGAAGGCGACTCGGACGACAAACAGTACGCCGCGCCCGCCTCGGTCTTCTAGTCTTCCGCCCTTCCGCCCTTGCGGGCCATGCATCAAACGGACCCCCACCACAGGCGTTTTCTAGACCTACATGTAGAGCATGGAGGTGGAGAGGTCAGAGACAGGCCGACCACATGGTGGATCCTCAGATGACTGAGCGCAGTCGCCAAGCTACTACTACACGTACATGTAGATAGTCACGTATACGCAGGGCAGCGTATATAGCAAGGACTGCCTATTATATAGGGGACGCTAGATTTTGAGACCTTTACCACCCACCTATAGGTAGCCTCATCATATTACCATCGGCCAAGAATCTTAGCCTTGACTCAGCTCTAACTACCCATGTCGAGAGCTGTGACACTATGTATATAATCAATCAAGCATCAAAGGTCTGAAATTCTATAAATCCCCATGGGTCGGACTGATGTCTTAGCCAGGCATTCTTCCATCATTTTTACAGAGCAAGGGACTATCTTACACGCCATCACGTACCTCTATTTCATATCCCATCCAAGAGCCTTTGACTATTCATTTACCAGTCCTCTAAAGCGAATATGAGGGAGTTAAAGTTTACCATTTTCCTTTTTCTCCTTTCTGCGAAACTCCAGATCGCCCGCGCAGGTTTCCCTGTTCCTTCACTCACTCATTCGAAGCCGAAGGAACTTGCAACCAAATTACAAGTTCAAAACGATTCGCCTTTTGCAATATGCAATGTAACTGTCAAACTTTGGAATAAGTTGAGGGAGGAAGACTTCGAATGGGACGTGGTTGGAAGTAACGCATTGTCAACAGATCAGTCTTTTACCTACCACACCGATTTGACACAATATTGGGCTGTTGGGTTCGCAGACTGTGACGGTTACCTCAGATGTGAATCATATTCTGGAAATCTCTTTGATCATAGAGAGTTGCATAAACTTACGGCCGATGACCAGCACGACCCGGTCCTCACTCACATTTATGCTCACACTATCACGCCGAAACATGGCCCGAGTCGCGAGGAGAGTCGCAAACTGTTCTATAGTATTGAGGATGTCAACATCGACGCGGAAAACCAGGTCAAGGTTGACTACACATATAGCATCACCTCCAAATCGGACTCGTCTACTGGGCGCTTTGAATGTCTTTGGACCGGGCCTGGTGTACCACCCACCCCTCTTGGTGACTTGTTGATTGCGCGATCCAAATCGATGTCAAGACGATCCCGATTTAACTTGGGCTAGGGCACGGTCATATGCTAGAGGGATTTTGCTTTTTTTATTTCAGCCTCAAAGACTTACAAGGCGCCTTCTGTTATTGCATTGTTATTATTATTAGGGTTATCAAATCTAGTTAATAACATTGTTCTTTTCCCGCACCACGCAAAGTTATCTTCATTGACAAGCATCTGTTCCCATTGAAGCCATCCATTCGGATAGTACTCAAATACCCTGCCTATCAAGTGCCATGCCTGGGTCCACATCTGCACCAATCTTGCGGTGTTGAACCTCAATGAGCACGTCAAGTGTAGTATTACAGAGATAACTCGTTCCAAGTTGTTATCTGTACTTCTAAAGACCAGGAGTGCTACCACGCATTACCATTGCATAACCCACATGTAAATGACTTGTGTGTGGATCACCAGGGACCTCCAGGGACCTCCTCCGTGGATCACCAGGAACCTCCGTGGATCACCAGGGTCCTCCGCCGTGGATCACCCATAGGCTTCGTCAAATGGGTCTTTGATGGGGCTCCATGAATCGTCAGGAAGCCTGTGATTGACTAGAATTCATCGGAATTCATTAGCGAATCAGAGGCAGCCCGTTCGGCCTAATTGGGTGATCCGCGGAGGGGCTGTTGGCGAATGTTCTATGGGTATGGGCAAATAAATTCACGTTGCAAAAAGACGATTCAATAATGGTCGATATACAGGCATACGAGGAGTTTTATGGATTGCAGTATCGCACGTGTCTGCTTTCCAGCTGGTTTTCAGTGCGGCTCAACGAATCGCACCCGGAAATGAAGCCGAGACTTTCTCCATCATCTCACACCCTGGTAAGCACGGTGTTCTAGAACTACATAGGTCAAATGGACTTTCAGTATCTCCACAAGAGAGGTCTGACGATGGGCGAATACTAGTCGCATTTCAGTCTCGAATGTCAAAAGGCCCAAGTCTGGCTCCGTCGCCAATAGCCGACGCGGCAATCATGAGCACCATAGTGAGGCCATCTCCACTTACACTACTTCAGCGGCGTGTGAGTCGGGGAGCGAGAAGCTCAAATTACGAAATGGACGATGGCGTTCGTAGCCGTCCAACCTTGCCTCGACTCCGATTTCGCGGCAACCGGGTGAACTCGAGACCCCTTCCTGGGTGAAGAACATTGAATTCACGACTGCCTTGTGAAGGACGGAACCTCCAATTGGCAAAGCGTAAAAGGGGATCTGCAGGGTATTTATTTCACCGTGGTGAGAAGATGAACGCTAGCCTATCTACCTGATCACCACTCTGGCCCATGAACCCAACGATGTGCCACTTCTCAGGTGCTATAAAGTCCTTGCAGTCGCCCGTGGCTGTTCCAGCCGCGACCGTCCTTGCCTTTGACGTAGTGGCCCCGAGGGAAAAGATGCGGGTGCGGCCACCCTTCTGCCCTTGGCATAAAGACGCTCGGATCCAATACTCGTCTTCGTCAAGGGCAAACGTGGTTTCGGCCCCCCCGTTTCCTCCATGAGTGAAGACGTCGGTGCTTTCAAGAACGACGCCGACCGAATCCAATCGTGAGCCCGCTCTCAGCACAAGTTTCGATACCTTGGGTTTCTCAGCCAACGACGCAAGCTTTGGCAGATCAGAGAACCATGATCCGTGAGGGCCACCCCAGAAATCCGACTGCCGCAAGCTGTTTGAGCGAGACCAGCTCAAGGCGCATGCGACGGGGTTGTGATCGGATAGGATGCTGCCGTCGGGCTGGAGAAACCTCTTGCTCTCGTAACGCCATTCAGTCGCCTGCAGCTGCACGATGCTGCTGCCTCGGTAGAAGACTTTATCAACAGTCTCGCAGGTATTGTTCGAGCTCGGGTTGTCGCAAAGGGTTTCTGCAGACGGGTCAGTCCCGTTGCGTACGAGTTCGACCCAGGCGTCCTTGAGCCCGGACTCGTCTCTGAAAGATTTGACGTCATCGGCAGCGCGCGAATAACGGCTGTTGGTGTCTCCGAACACGACGACGGCATTTCCTGCACTGTTTTCCTTGATGTACTGTGCGAGTTGGTCAAGGTTTGATCTGCGGGCAACTTGGTCGTTGGCTCCGATTCCTGCATCCGTGTGAAGATTGTACATGTCGATGTATATTCCCTCGGCAACTCTAAGTCTCATAAAGGTAAACCCTTTTGGTGTAAGACAGTCGGCGCCCGATTCGTTTGAGCAGTCTTTCCATTTGACCCTCTCGTAAGCAATCCAGTCGAAATTGGACAGAGAATTGAGTCCAGAGCCAATACCAGCGCCACCGGTTGTAGCTGTGCGGAAAGGGTGGGTATCGGTCTGATAGATGTGCGCGTGATAATTGAAGTCCTCTTGGACGTGAATAACGTCATAATTGTACTTGGCAAACAGGGTCCCAATCAGTCGAGAGTTGATCTTTTTGTCCCCGGGAACATCGTTGCCATTAAAAATTGGAGGCAGACCCGCAACATTGATGGTAAGGATTGACAAAGATCCCGTGGGCGCGGCCTTGGCAGCGCAAACAAGGAAGAAATTGCAGAGCCAGAAAATGTACATGTTGCTGTCGGTCGAATAGTCAGTCTTAATGTCTCACCCTAGGGCTCTGGTGTCGCAATGTCATTTGGAAGGAGAAGAGAATCTGCCTGCTTATTATACTCTACTGCTTGTCTTGATGTTCGAACTAGATCGCTAAAAATGCCACATCGGTACATACACGTTCTAGTTAGCCGCACCAATCAAGCCTGGTCCAGGGGCGGTTGAGAACATGATTTTACGAAGCAGGAATAACAACGTCGGCGGATCGCCGGCGGAAACTTCAAACCAAACTTGAATTATAGTGGTTGTCAACTTGTTATTAGAGCACGCCGGCTAGAAGCGGTGACTTCCTCTCCCCACATGCTTTCCAGCCAGGTTGTGAAGGTTTACTACAAATGGAAAGATGTGCCGACTTGGCTGCGTCAGACCGCGCGGGGTCATGAACAAAAACTCACAAGTGGTCGTGCTATTGCGACGGTAACGATATCCTTTAGTACCTATTCGAGGCTAGAGCACGGAGTACAATGCCTTTACTGATGACGAACTTAAACATTATGAGTTATCTTCAGGGCCTCGGGTGACTTCTACAGCGTCGGCCCAGCCGCCCAAGTCTCTTCGAAGATGATAGTGCCTTTTTCCCCCCTTAAAAGCATCCCTCATACGTGCATTCACAAAGTCGTTTTCCATGGTATTATCACCACCCTCCCTGGCTGGCCGATGTCTCATACGTGATGGCCGTCGCTAGCCCTCCAGATTGGCAAGTCGCCTTTCGCCTGAGCCCTCCTCACTTCCTCCTCGTACACAGCCTTCAATTCATCGAGCTGCTTGAGCAGAACGCTCTTGTCGGACCTCTTCTCAGCCGTAGCACCGGGACCGAAAATTCTCACGCCCCAGTAATAGATTTTGGCCAACGCTCGGCAGGCACGCGAGGCAGCAACCTCCTCGCACTGGCAGTAGAGACTTGCGTGCGCAAACATTATAAGTTAGTAAAGGAATCTCGGATAAAGGAGCATCGGGGCCGGAGCCGGGGCCGGGGCCGGGACCGTACTCGTCTAAGAATTTATCGTCTATTTGATCCTTGTTCCTCTCCGTGAACCAATCAAATCGTCTGTAATTATTGTACCCGAAATCATGGCGGTGGCACGCCGGCAGAAAGGGAAACTCAAACGGGTTATCAATGGCACCCGTGCAGCCGTCTGATGTCCAGTCCATATATGCAGGGACTTCCCAATCTCTCCTGATGGTAAATTCCGCGAGGCTTACCTCGAAGACGAGTTTCTCCGTCACGTTCCTGATCCCGCTCCCACATTTCCCACGCTGAACTGCAACCCCGGGCGCGTCATGCGCTGCCATTCCCGCCGCCGCCGCCAGATATGCGGACATGTAATAAAGGAAAGGCTTCATTGTCAACGAAAATAAAAGTCAAACAAAAAGTAAGGTACAGTAGTACTCTTGGCCGCTTGCACTGAGAGCTCCGGTGGGTCACCCTATAATATATACAACGCGTCACGGCACAGATCATTGGTGCAGGTCGGAAGGCTGCAAATGATATTGACTACGGAGTACGAACAATAAAGATGAAGAGGAAAGGATAAACAGAACTATGGTGTTGTGCGCACAAGGGCAAGGATATCCTTGTGGCATGTGACATCGCACGTGACGTCGCCCTGTGTGGGTCCCCTTAAGTCGCCTGTCACGGTCGACCGTGACACAACGCATTGCAATAAAACATCATTTATCACAGGTTCTCTTTCTTTCCCATGGGCGGCGGGAATGCTCTCCCTCTCTCGAGTCTGGACCCGTTCGCAAAATTCGTGCATGACTCGGCATGAGGGACCGTGCGGTAGGCAATTGTTTTTCATTCGTCCTTTATGGAGGGCATTTCCAGCAAGAACCCTTGTGCCCAGAACCTGGGGTCAATTGTACCCTCACAATGATTGAGTCAGCATGGGGTGGGCGGCTAGTCAAGTTCATGGAAATGCAACACTTTTTGCGCAGTGCTGCATTGCATGTTGGTGTGAAAATCATCCCAATTATCATTTCATTTGGTAGACAACTGAGCCATCGACATCCATCATAGAAGGAATAAACAAATACAAGCTACAACGGCCGATGAGAAGCTTGTTGAGGGTTGCATGCAAAACGGAGCAGCGTTCTCATCGCTGCCGCTGGCTCCGTTGCCTCCAAGGGGGGCCCCGGATGCTCCAGATGTTGCCAGGACCTTCTTCCCGCTGGGATATTGTATGTTATACACGGGATCGTCTTTCAATGCGGCCAGCTGACCGAGAGTGTGGGGACAAGTCGGCTGGTTGGCCTCGGGCCAGTCTAGATTGCACTGCTCGTCGACGCCGAGAGTGCAGATCGAGTCGACAATATTGACCACTACGTGGTTGTTTGCGACCCAGCTCGTGGGCCGTTGCAGGCAACTTGCGAGGAAGTTCATGCCGTTGGCGGCGCTGATGGGCAGTTTATGGTCCTCTGTGTGGATGAGAGACGCGCATTTCGATGCATCGACGTTCCTATACTTCATTTCCACCGCACCGCCGGCGGAAGGCTTGTCCATGGCAGATTCTCCAATGTAGAGGTAGTTCCATGCATCGTAGCTGATGTCATGCGCGCCGGTCGATTGATCAACGCGGAGGAGGTGGACCTGACGATGCTCGTATTCGACGGCCACGCAGACATTGTCACAGTCGACGGGTTGCGGCCAGTACGCCACGCGGTTGGTATTGATCTTGCATCCAGGGACTCCAATTGACGAGGAGTAACTGTCGTGGGGTGTGGCCCAAATGGTTGCGCCATGGCCATCGCCTCGCTTGGCAACTCTGTCTGCTCCAAGACCAGACAGCGGCAGCGCGGCTTTAGCTATTGATGGGATCCGCATTCGAAATAGCAAAAACGCGAGGGGTCGGACGGAGGGGGTTCGTTCGACACGGGGTCGGCGATTGTATCCGAGGTGTAAAGGCTCCTAAAGAGCAACGAGACGGGAGGAAGATGACAAGCGCACGACCAAAGCCCCAGGTGCGGCAGACTTCTTTGCCGTCTCCCACGGAAGACAAGACAATGTAGAGCCTGACGTCTGGCCGCCCTAGCGTTGTGGTGATGTCAAGTGCAACATGAGGAGAGAAGAGCATCATCCAGGGGCTTCAATCTGGGATGTCGGTCGAGACTCGCGCCTGCCTGCCTGTGCCTGGGCCTGTGCTTTTGCATGACCATCTGGCCCATGGACCCATGGACAGACAAGGCACAACAGATTTGGGGCCCACAGCGAATCCCATTCGGGACGGTTTCCGACTTGCTGTCTGTCGCCCATGGCTTTGTGGCAGCCTAAGAATCCACCTGAGATGGACTTCTAAACCCGCACATGTCAAAAATTGGAACCGGCATAGGCCACCACCTATTGTATTATTAAAATGCAGCCCTTAATATAGCCAAACTAACGCACAATCTCTTAGCATTACA
>JFGX01000161.1:0-57055 GCA_000729855.1 Epichloe aotearoae | reverse complement strand
AGGTTAAATCTAGCCGTAGCTCTGTTAGTTATAACTAGGATAGTTATCTTTTAAGGTATGCCTAGTACTTATTATATAGTAGAATAAGCTTAGTTATAAGTGATGTTTATAGGGCTAGATTTGGCACTCTAGTTAGAGGAATTAACTTACTTCTAATATTACATATTATACCTAATAGTAGCTTTTATAAGTAAAATTAGTATAACTTATAACCTATTAAATCCGTCAGCCCCTCTGACGGATTTGACCCTACATCGTGCAAAGCCAGCACGTAACACTTAGTAAAGATATAGATAG
The DNA here is from genome assembly GCA_000729855.1 of Epichloe aotearoae. Taxonomy (NCBI): domain Eukaryota; kingdom Fungi; phylum Ascomycota; class Sordariomycetes; order Hypocreales; family Clavicipitaceae; genus Epichloe; species Epichloe aotearoae. The sequence continues at coordinate 56,758 of JFGX01000161.1, read as the reverse complement.
GAAAGAGAATTAAGAAGTAAAAGTAAGCACTAAGAAAAGCTATAAAGAGAACTATAGAGAAAATAAACTAGGAACTAGAGGGATTAGAGAAATTAGAGAAATTAAAGGTCTAGAGAGTTACTAGAGGGTGTAAGAGAATAGAGAGTATAAGGAGCTTAAAGAAGTAAAAGTATAAGTAAAATAAAGCTCTTTAAAACCCCTTATATAGGAGGGGCTAAAGATCTTTATAATTTACTATATACTATAAAAAAGGGGGGAAAGAATAAGGACTAGAGTAAGATACTAGGTCTTATATCTATTACTCTACTAGAAATTTTCTAGTAGTGCTACGTAACCCTTCGGGTTTCTAGCCGGCGTAATGAATACAACCAACTAACCAACCAACCAGGCTTCCTTCCGTATTTCGTTTATCTCATGTTAGCTGTGCGTACGTAATGCAGTCCAACCAACTAGAATACAACACGCTAAGAACTTGTCCGAGATGCTTACCACCTACATCCGCCATGGCTCCGAATGACCCCAGGCAACCGCAGTTGGCTCTGACCCCATCCAACATGGCGATTCCGTGCCACTCCTTGCCTTGTCCTATAACTATTCCTCGCGCGTCGACATTGATCCTGCTCTCACTCGACTCAAGAACAGCTGGGATGCAACAGTGAGGGCATTGTGAGCATGGCCACCGATGTCCCCGGAAAGAAGAGCTTTGACGCTGGAAAGCCTGGGGCCTCATCGTCTCCAACTATAACGGATGGCCAGAAACAAGATTTGACCGCCAACGACAGCGGCGACGGCGATGTGCAGGGAACAAAGCCTCGCCCAGAACGAACGGCCACGTTCAATGACTACTTGGTTGGTTGCATTCATTTAGACTTTGGAAGGTTATAGCCGTGGCCCAATCGGTTGACACGTCTGTCATTGCAGAGAGTCTTCAAATACGCCTCGAAATGGGATTTTCTTGCCTACGCCGCCGGATCGCTGGCGTCTATTGGCGCTGGAATCACCCTGCCGTTGATGAATGTTGTTTTCGGTAAGAGCCTTCTTGTGCATCTGGGTTGATTGACAAAGAGGCATACAATCATTCGCATCCGGGATACAGAAAGACAGCCTCGGCAAGTGGCTAGGCTGACACATATGTATAGGCAAATTCGTTGGCAACTTTAGCAGTTTTTCCAACTTTACAGTAGCAGGAACCGGCATCAACAAGGCCGAATTCCAAGAAAAATTGGATCAACTAGCGTAAGAAAACGCCAGATTGACAAGATTATATTCCTTTTTTCAAATGCGAATCTAATTCAAGGCCACTGCAGCTTGTATATGTTTGCGCTCTTTATTGGTCGCGTAGGGTTGGGCTACGTTAACAAGGTCGGTTAAGCAGAGAGAAAATGAATAGTAATGCACAACAAGTTCGGGGCTGACGTGATCGTGACAGCTGTGTTTTCGCATGATGGGCATTAGGTTAACTTCTGCTATTCGACTTCACTACTTGCAAGCTCTATTTGCGCAGAGCATCCATGTCTTGGATTCCATGCCCCCCGGGTACGCCACGACAACAATTACGAGCACGAGCAACACCCTTCAATTGGGAATCTCGGAGAAACTGGGCGTCTTTGTCGAGTTTACGTCAACCATCATAGCGGCAGTCATCATTGCTTTTACTTACAACTGGTCGTTGACGTTGGTGACAGCCTCGTCAATTCTCTTCATCGGTCTGACGGTCGCCATCAGCTTGCCGTTTATTGTCAAGGGTAGTACTCGAGTAACCAAGGTAAACTTGATCTTTGGCCTTATCCAGCTCATGAATGTATGGTAGACTGATATTTCTTTGGTTCAAAAGTCTGAAGGAAAAGCGTCGGCTGTGGCAAGCGAAGCCATGTCAAGTATACGCATGATTATGGCATGCGGCGCCGAAGCCCGCATAGCTAAGAAATATGCTATTTATGTAGAAGAGGCGAAGCGCCATGCTCATTTCATGTCCCCCCTAATCGCCCTGCAGTTCGGGTTAATTGTACGAGTCGCCACCAGTTCGTGTCTGTTTCAAATACAATGTGCTGACAACGGTACAGTTCTTTGGTGCCTTCGCAGCGTTCGGTCTATGTTTTTGGTACGGTATCAAGTCATATGTTGACCGATCAGCAGGAGATCTTGGCACCATTGTCATGTTAGTTTGATGTGCTGCATGACGGCGGAAGAATGCTGACTCTCGCAGTGTCTTGTTATCTGTCTTGATGGTAGTCTTCTCCCTCGAACGGACATCGACCCCATTATTGGCAATCAGTAAAGCGACCGTCGCCGCTTGCCAGTTCTTCATCGTAATTGATGCACCTACGCCGAATAAAGGTCACCTGAAAGATCCAGAGGTCACTGCTACCCAAGATATTGTGCTGGAAAATGTTACCTTTGCGTATCCTAGCCGTCCACATGTCAAGATTCTTGATGAAGTGGACTTGCGCATCGAGGCTGGCAAGATCACTGCCATTGTCGGACCATCCGGCTCGGGAAAAAGTACAATCGTAGGCCTCATTGAGCGATGGTATGGTCTCAGGGAGCAATATGTGGTTGCAAAGGCCGCCGAGAAGAAGAAGAAGAAGAAGAAGGGCTCCGAATCTGAGGAGGAAGAGGCCGAACCCGATCAGGCTGAACAAGAAAACAAGGGACCACCTATCAAGCTCAGCGGTACTGTTACAACATGCGGGTATAATATTGACGAGACGGACTTGAAATGGTGGCGATCCCAAATTGGTCTTGTCCAACAGGAACCCTTCCTTTTCAATGATACCATTTACAAAAATGTTGCCAATGGTCTTGTTGGCTCACAATGGGAACATGAGAATGAGGAGAGGAAGAGAAAACTGGTCAAAGAGGCTTGCAAGGAAGCTTTTGCCGACGAGTTTATTGACAAGCTTCCGACTGTAGGTACCCGTACCGACTGCTTTGTCGTGTCCACGTTCCAGGAGGCGCTAACAATGATGTAGGGCTACGACACAATTGTAGGCGACAGTGGTGCTAAATTATCAGGGGGCCAGCGTCAAAGAATTGCTATTGCCCGTTCTATTGTCAGAAGGCCCAAGATTCTTATTCTCGACGAAGCTACGAGCGCCATTGATGTTCGCGGGGAGAGGATCGTCCAAGCTGCTCTTGATCGGGCTACTCAAAACCGAACGACAATCACCATTGCGCATCGACTGTCGACCATCAAGAAGGCGCATCGAATCATCGTCCTAAAGAAAGGCCGGATTGTGGAGACTGGCACCCATGACGACTTGATCATGGAAAGCGGCATATATGCAGGTCTTGTTAATGCACAAGCCTTGTCACTTGGAACTGAAAGTGACGGGGCAGGCGCTGCTGCACTTGGCAAGCAAGATGGCGAGGTTGGCACGTTGGAGCGCGAAAAGAGCAAGACCAAGTCTGAACATGGTGCTGCTGTTGGAGACAAGAAAGAGAAGCATCAAAACTTGATCAAGAGTTTTGGCCGCCTCTTTTATGAATCAAAAGGCCATTGGTATCTCATGGCACTCACTTTGTTCTTTGCAGCATGTGCCGGTACTGCAATTCCTCTCCAAGCGTATCTGTTTGCCAATGTCGTTGTCATATTCCAGTATCAGAATGACCGCGACAAGCTCATGTCCGAGGGCAACTTCTGGTCTCTCATGTGGTTGATTCTCGCCATCGGCGTGGGCGTTTCCTACTTCGGCTGCTTCTTCTTCTCGACTCGGTTGGCCTCCATTATTCGAAACAAGTATGAGCAGATATATTTCGAGGCCATCCTCTTTCAGAAAACATCCTTTTTCGATGACGAAGACCACTCACAGGGAACAATGACTTCTCGAGCGTCTGGCGACCCGAAACAACTTGAAGAACTCATGGGTGCGAACATGGCCAGTGTCTATGTCGCCATGTTCAGTCTCATTGGCGCCATTGCCATTGCCTTTTCATTTGGCTGGAAACTGGCGCTGGTAGCAAGCTGTGTGGTGTTGCCGATCCTGATCGGCTCGTCCTACTGGCGCTTCAAGTATGAGATCCAATTCGACAAGATGAACGACGAGGTCTTTGCGGAAAGCTCAAAGTTCGCTTCCGAGTCAATAGGTGCATTCCGAACGGTCGCATCGCTCACTCTGGAGGAACCTGTTTGCAAACGATTTGAGGAGCTCTGCAAGGGCCATGTTGTGACGGCTTTCAGAAAAGCTCGATGGGTCAGCTTGCTATTCGGATTCTCGGACAGCGCCGCCACGGCTTGTCAAGCGTTGGTCTTCTACTATGGTGGACGGCTGCTACTGAGCGGCGAGTACGGAATCATGAGTTTTTTCGTGTGCTTCATGTCCATTACCCAAGCGGGCGAATCTGCCGGCAAGGGACTCAGTTTCGGACCAAACGCAGCACAGGTCACGGCTGCGTCTAACCGAATCTTGAACACGCGGGAATCGCGTTTGCGTGACGAGCATTCGGGTACCAAAGGCATTACAGATACAAAGGGCGGCATGAAGATTGAGCTGGACAACATCCACTTCCGATATCCTACGCGAGAGACGCCTGTATTTCAGGGGCTCAGCCTGACCATCCAGAAAGGCCAATTCGCAGCCCTGGTCGGGGCATCTGGCTGCGGAAAAACAAGCATCATATCGCTGCTGGAGAGGTTCGTCAACAGACACTCTTCTCGAGAGTGACCCCTGCATTTACTAACTCGTAGTCGGGATTTCCTGCAGATTTTACGACGTCGAAAAGGGTCGAGTTCTGTGCAACGATGAAGACATCACAGACATGAACGTCTACGCGTACAGACGACATGTCTCTCTCGTAGCCCAAGAAGCCACCCTTTTTCAAGGTAAACTCTGCTCTCACTTACCAACTTTGGCATCTCGCTAACAAGGACGCACAGGGACTCTCCGAGAAAACATCCTCCTCGGTGTGGACGCCACGGCCGTCAACGAAGCCCAGCTTCACCAAGCCTGCCGAGATGCCTCCATCCACGACTTCATCGTGTCCCTCCCCGAGGGATACAACACAAACATTGGATCAAAGGGCGTGACTCTATCCGGTGGCCAGAAGCAGCGCGTGGCCATAGCTCGTGCGCTCATTCGCAGCCCAGACATCCTGCTTCTCGACGAAGCAACCAGCTCTCTTGACTCGGAGAGCGAGAAACTCGTCCAAGGGGCGTTTGAACGCGCCGGACAGGGCAGAACCATGATCGTTGTGGCTCATAGGCTGGCGACTGTTCAGAACGCGGACGTTATTTTCGTGCTAGGCGAGGGCGGCAAGCTCTTGGAGCGAGGGAACCACGGGGAATTGTTGAAGCGGAAGGGTGTTTACTGGCAGATGGTAAGCAGCACCTTTTTTTCTCTTCACGTCTCTTCGGAGATGTGAGCCCATCTTGGTGTTGCTTTGCTAACTCTTCGCTCTTTAGTGTCAAAGTCAGGCTCTGGACCGGTAGGAACAGGTTGGGGGAGCAAGATATGTGGCGGCTCTGTACGACCAAAGTACCATTGTTCAAACCAGAGCCGCATTACCCTTCTCATCATTATGTACGGATTTTAATAGCAATCATCACACCACCGCGCTCCTGCTATTCTAGCAGCACCATGTAATCAATCACACAACCAACTCACTTGCTCGAACACCACGACTGCATAATCTAGTATATGAAGGAAATGTACAAAGATGGCGCCAAAGTCGTGCTCATATCGCCTGAATACACACACACACACCCAGTATCCAGTCCTCCTCATGACACGGGATGCCATTTCACGACTTGACGCCCCAAAAGTTATCCAACTCGTCCATGATGCGCCCAGGATGCGTCATGACAAAATCATGACTCCCCGGGACGACCCTCCACGACACGTGGCCCTCCCCCCCGGCCAGCGGCAGCCCATGCTCCCTATACTCGCTCTCATGAATCAACTCATCTGTCTCGGCAAAGATGACGGCCGTGGTGCCAGGCCTCCTCCTCGCCAACCCCCTCCACTGCTCGTGCTGCCCCATCAGCGGCGCATGCCGTATGCACGACATGAAGGCCGGCACGAAGCCCTCGTGGTTCAGCACCATCCAGCGCACGTAATCAAGCACTCTCGTCTCCAGCGGCGTCGTCGTCGTCGTCGTCGTCACCTCGTCCCCATGATGCAAGTCCTCGGCCTCTGCAGCCGCCGGCCCGTCAGCACGGCCAAGATGCGCTCCGGCACGAGCCCGCTCGAGAAGACGAAGCGCGCCACCGGCCCAAAGGACGACGCGTCAATGAGGCCCGCCGGCGCGAGCAGCACGAGCGACGACACCATGTGCGGGAAGGCGTTTGCGAAGGGCACAGCGATGCCGCCGCCCAGCGAGTATCCCACCAGGCGGAAGGCCCCGGTGCCGGTCCAGCACAGCGGCGACGAGGCGAGCACCGCGAGCATCTGCGACGTGTACAGCCGAGCGTCATGCGGGAGATCGCCCACGCCGTCCGAGAAGCCGCGCCCGAAGAGATCCTGTGCAGTACGGAATCAGATCCCACAGCGCAAGTCAAAAATGCCCGAGGATGTCGGGGGGGGGGAAGAACGTACAAACAGCATGACTCTGCATCCCCGGTCGACCAGCGCGTGGGCTATGCGCGAAAGCGTGATACAGCTTGTGCTTATGCCGTGAACGAGCAGGACTTTCTGCCCTCGCTGGGGTCCGAACTCGTAGGCGCGGATGGTGCCGTACTGCGTTGTGTGGCTTGTTAGTTTGATTATTAGTTAGTCGACAACTTGTTTTTGGCCTCGGTTCCCCGTACCGGCGTGTCGACGTCTCTCGCCCCGGGAAATGAATCCGGCACGTAGGCCAGCCCGGCCAGCTCCTCGCTCGACAGGCGCGGCATGACGGTCCGGAGCGGACTCTTCAACACTGCTCGCTTGCGGGGCCAGAGGGCGATCCTGGCGAGCACGATGAGAGACGTCGTGGCCATGGCCGTCGTGGTGGCGAGGAGGGCTGCGTGCGGCAGGGTCGGCCAGGGTAGTTTGTCCATTGCTCGTGATTGCCCACTGGGGGGGTTGGGGGGTTTGGGGGGTTTTGAGGGGTTTTGAGGGGTTTTGCACGATTGAAACAATTATGAGCGGACAGAAGACGGAGGATCTGAAGCTTCGTGAACCTCGGCAGCTACAAGTGGGTTGGACGTCGCTTTCCTCGGAGCCGGGGGTTAAAGGGTACAATGGCTCCTTTCTGCTTCACTACCCAGGTGTACTCATCTTGTGGGGACTAGGACATGTACTCCGTATTAGATACTCATTGATACATACGGACTAAAAAAATGAAAATTAATTTAAAGTTTACTTGATCAGCCCCTCCAGTCACTCACTTGGTTGCCAATGCGGGTCACGTTCTGAAGACTCCATCAAAGGCGCGGCTGACTGAAACTCAGACCTTGCATGCCCGCAGCCTCAAACTCAACCCGAAATTTTACGTGGCGACGACATATGATTCATCTTGATACCGCATCTTCTTAAATTCCTCCTTGTTGCCCTTTCTGCTTCCGACGTTCGTATACTCGCGCGACCGGCCCTGATGTTCAAGCATGTCGAGTCCTCAAGGCGGGTCGGGCTCCGTCCATCATGATGGCCCAAGAGATGGAGGCAACGCTGCAGAGAGACCAACATACGCAACTTCTAGTACGACCCAGAGTACCGTCCACGCGGATTCGGAGACGAGCCGAACGGACGCGACAGAATCTCGTCATCTAGAGCAAGAGACGAGTGACTCCGTTGGCTCATCAGGACCCTCGCCTCAGGACCATCACACATCAACGGAAACAGAAACCGATGATGGTGTTCCCAGCGACAGAAACAATAACAGCGAGCTTTCCACCTCACATCTCACTACTCCGACGTCTGCTCCTCCGGTTGCACATGTCCCGCAGGTCGTTTCCCAGCCAGAAGCGACACGAGTCCAAGTTCAAGGCATATCAAATCCCCCTGCTCATTGGCCAAGCGCCCAAGAGCGGTACCGGGCTGCCTATTCTCGTGCACGCAGGGAGAACGACCGACGAAGCGAATTGTTTGGACCAGGTTTGCAATTGTATGCCCCAAACAACAATTATCCCCAGTCCACGGTTGTTGGGGGGCAAGGCGAGGCTTCAAGACGAGGGTCGCAGGACGTCCGCGGCGTTCGTCCGAGGGATGAAGTGACAGCTATGCCTGAATTTGCGCTTCCAAGGTGGCAACCAGACGCGGAAGTCACATATTGTCCCATCTGCCGCACGCAGTTCAGTTTCTTTGTTCGAAAGCACCACTGCAGGTATGTGAGATATCACAGCTTCTCAACGGCTACCCGCGGAGAGGAACTTTCAAGGCTAACGAACACCATGTGTGTGAAGAAAATGTGGTCGAGTGGTGTGCGCTACCTGTTCTCCTCATAGAATCATCATCCCCCATCAGTACATCGTGCGACCGCCAGGCTCCGATATTCCGATGCCGCCGAGCTTACTGGTAGATGGTTTGGGCTCCGGCTACTTTGAATCAAGTGCTTTATCCGGGGGCGAGCGCGTTCGACTCTGTAACCCATGTGTTCCCGACCCCAACACGGCGCCACCCCAGAGCCCTTCGCCATCCATTGGACCAAACTCACCGTCTTCGCATGGCAGATCTCGCAGCAGTCTGGCAGGCTCGCAAGGTGTAGCGCACCCATCGAACAGATTCGGAGTCTTGTTCACGCCAGCAGACAATGCTGACCCTTTGCGACACTATTCAAGAGCAAGGAGCATCACCATGGTAGGGATCCGGCCTCTCGGACAAATACTGCCCGTGAGTGATTATTCATTAACAGTACCCCATAGAATCCGGCTGCCCCAAATTCATCTTCTGTCACTTCCTCTGCACATCACATGAGTGCTCCTGACACAGATGAGCGAGAGACTATTCAACGATTACTTCGCCGATTCCAGGAAGTCGGAAATGTAACGTCTCCCAGACACAGACACAGTTCGTTTGGCCATGCGAGTACTGCTTCGTCTTCTCGACAACAAGCTCTGCCACCGCCGCCCCCAATCGCCGAAGAGGACGAATGTCCTGTATGCCACCGCGAGCTACCAGTCAGGTCTCTGCCCAATTCCGAGTTCCTTCGGGAAGCTCACATCAACACGTGTATCCAGGCACACAGCACATACGGCAGCCCTCGCCGACCGCGAGGAGAAGAAACTGCGCCGGTGGCACCAAGACGCTCGGGCATGTACGTGTACTCAGCTACGGAGAAGGACTGCGTCGACGATGCAGAGTGTACGATTTGCTTGGAGGAATTCGCAGTAGGGATTCCAATGGCAAGGCTGGAATGCCTCTGCCGCTTTCACAAGTCTTGTATCTCTGCTTGGTTTGTCAATCATCCAGGTCGATGTCCGGTACACCAGCATGACGGCTTTGGGTTTTGATAATGGTTTGCGAGGGACATGACCACTCCGAATTTCGTTTAATTTTAACGCTCTGTCTCCTGCGCGAGCATATACTCTCCTTGGTTTATTTTGTCTTCGAAGCCTTCTGAATAGTTATGTCAGCGATGGGAATGGGAACAGAAGTCATGATTTTGAGCTCCTTGAGGTTTTTTTCTTGCTTACAACACAAATATCTGGCAGGGAAAATAGCTCTCGTCTCACATTGGGCGTTTTGGGTGGCTTTTTTTTTTGGAGTATACATATCATGGAGTGAAGCCGAGACAGAAGGATTGATTTGATCTATTAGATTTTGACGTTGATCTTCTTATCATGAAAATGCGCGCCATTTCCTAAACTGATTTGTGTCGTTGTCTGAGGGTGTCCAAACAGATGAGGAGGCCCCACTGAGCCCCACTGAGAAACTCAATCTGCCAGCGGGGCTGGGGGCTAATAAAAGCTGGCTGCGGGCACTTGGGCCAACCCGGCTGAGCCGTTGTGGAGCATGGGTTTTTGATCGATGGGGTCTCATTGTTCAGCAGGGCTCGGGGTGGGGCGGCAGATAGCAGTCAATTTTCATGCAGCCACTTTTCCCTTTTTGTGCCCCGCCCTGCCCTGCCCTGCACTCACCTCGGTGCAACAACAACTCCGGCTCTGGTGACTTGCTAAAGTCGTCTGGTCGGCTTGATAAATTGCACAAAGGTGAAGCCAGCGACTTGGATAATTTTTTCTTTACTCCATATCCAACAGCGGCCGCCTGCCTCTTTTGCTTGTACTCGGCAGCTCTCGATTCTGATTCATTGGCTTGCCTGATGTGTGATCTTGCTGACCCCTGTCACAGTACGGAGTATCAGGCTGAATCAGGCTTACATAACTGGCCAGGTGCCGTGGTGGCTGGCCCAGCCACAAACTGGCATTGTCGGTTGCCCCCCCACATGCGCTTCTGTGAATGCTCCAGCTCTACCAGACAAGACACCATCATCACACACATCATCACACACCAGACACACATCAGACACAGCCCAGCCCAGTAGACCTGGCCAGGCCTTTCTTCTTTGTTTCCCGCCCAAAACATTCATTTTCCCTGCCCACGTCTTTCGCCCGTTTTCTTTTGCTATCGTTGCAGTCACCGCTAGCTCGGCGTTCCAAAGACCCAATTCAACTCAGAGGTCTGCTGCAGATCAAGCAAGCTCAACAGCCCGCAGAGACGGTCGCCCCACGTCATCACTTCAATCCGCTTTCTGTGCCTTTCTTCGACAGCTCTTAGTGCCCAACGCGCCACCTCTGAATGACTTCTTCCCGACGAGCTACCTCCAGTTGATTCCGGAGAACCTGGTATCGAGAATTGCTTTCCGAATTATTCTGGCTCTGCGCCTGTAGCCGGCGACATGTCTGCGTCAGTAGCCCAGGAGCTCAAGCAGCAGGGCGCCATTGAGGCCGCCCGAAACCCTCAGAGCTCCGTCACTGCCGATGACGCTCAGCGCGAAATGGTTGAGCAGTCCAAAAACGCCGGCATCCCTGCTTTCACATTCGACCCCGATGCCTCTGCGCAAGAAAAACGTGCTCAAGCTCAAGCTGTAAGTCCCTTGAACTACCTTGGTTGGACGTGCTCGAATTGAACGACAGCCGCCATCTGTTACCAGCATCACGTCTCTTCAAACAAGCGGCAACTAACGAGGCGTTTCGTCGTCTCACCACTGACAGGCAATACCACCCGAACTTCAAAGGAGCAGCAGGCGCGAAAAGGGTGCTGCCATCATCACCGATGTCGACGACGGCACCGGGCCTGACGAAGAGCTTCCCGAGCCTAGTAAAGCTGGTGTCCTCGATGTCGCCAAAACTGCCGATGGCGGCAAAGACCTCACCGGCATGGATCCTGGTGCTGCTGAAGCTCCATACTCGCGTACTGGTTGGGCTCCCAAGTTCGGCTGGGGAGGCGATGCAACTGAAGCAGAAAGCCTCCTCGATCATGCGACTTGGCTCGAGGGTCGATTGCCTCACAGTCTCTACGGAGGTAGGTTGTAGCAACGCAAGACAAATCCGGAACCTTCCCTAGGCCCCGCCCCAACATCAAAGTCGCTTGCTAATGCGTTGCCATCCCATCAACAGACTGGTACCACAACACCGCTCTAATCATTTTTGCTTGTATTTCATCGTGGCTTGTCGCTGTTTTTGGCGGAGGCTTGGCTTGGGTCATGATCATTATGGCTGTTTGTGCGACATATTATCGAACCTCTCTGCGTCGCGTGCGACGCAACTTCCGCGATGACATTACTCGAGAGCTTGCTATGAAGAGGCTTGAGAACGATAACGAATCGCTCGAATGGATCAACTCCTTCATGGTCAAATTCTGGCCCATTTACCAACCCGTCCTTGCGCAGACCATTATCAACTCTGTCGATCAGGTCCTCAGCTCGGCAACTCCTGCTTTCCTTGATGGTCTAAAGCTCAAAACCTTCACCCTCGGCTCCAAGCCCCCCCGTATGGAGCATGTCAAGACCTATCCCAAGACGGAAGACGACATCGTTGTCATGGACTGGAAATTCAGCTTCACTCCCAATGATACGGCCGATATGACGTCGCGACAAGTTAAGAGCAAGATCAACCCCAAAGTCGTGCTCGAGATCCGCATCGGAAAGGCAATGATTAGCAAGGGCCTCGATGTCATTGTGGAGGACATGTCCTTTTCCGGCATCATGAGACTGAAGATTAAGCTGCAGATCCCGTTTCCTCACGTTGAAAAGATTGAAATGTGCTTCCTTGAACGACCCACCATCGACTATGTTTGCAAGCCCCTGGGGGGTGACAGCTTCGGTTTCGATATCAATTTCATTCCTGGTCTCGAGAGGTTCATCCTGGAGCAAATTCACGGCAATCTAGCGCCTATGATGTATTCACCAAACGTCTTCCCGATCGAAATCGCCAAGATGCTTGCTGGCACTCCCGTCGACCAGGCAGTTGGCGTCTTGGCACTTACTTTGCACGGTGCGCAGGGTCTGAAGAATTCCGACAACTTTGCAGGAACGGTCGATCCCTATGCTTGCATCAGCTTCAGCCGCCGACAAGAGCTTGCCCGAACCAAGACTATCGATGACAATGCCAACCCAAGATGGAATGAGACTCACTATCTCATCGTCACGTCTTTCAGTGACACGCTCGATATTCAGGTCTTCGACAAGAACGAATTTCGAAAGTCCAAGGAACTGGGTGTGGCCACTTTCCGCTTGGAAGAGCTCGAGGAACTCCACGTTCTTGAAAATCAGCGTCTGGACGTGATTGGAGATGGCAAGGCCCGCGGTGTTGTATCCTGCGATTTGCGATTTTTCCCAGTGCTCGAGGGCCAGACACTGCCTGACGGAAAAGTCGAGCCCCCACCAGACTCCAACCAGGGTATTCTTCGATTTACTGTCGAGCAGGCCAAAGATCTGGACGGCACCAAAAGTTTGGTCGGCCTTCTCAATCCCTATGCAATCATGTTCCTCAACGGCAAAAAGGTTCATCAGACCAAGAATCTCAAGCGCACCAACAATCCAATCTGGGTCAACGGCTCCAAAGAAATCCTCATAACGGATAGACGGAAGGCCAAGCTGGGTGTCACGATCAAGGATGATCGAGGTCTGATTAGTGATCCCGACCTAGGCAAGTACCAAATCAAGCTCGACGAGATGCTGGACTGCATGGCACAAGGAAAGGAATGGTATCAACTCGCTGGTGCTCACACTGGTCGCGTGAAAATGATGGCCCAGTGGCGGCCTGTTGCCATTTCTGGCGTTGGCGGCACGGGAGGTTACTCAATTCCCATTGGCGTGATGCGGCTTCACTTCCAAAAAGCCATCGATCTGCGCAACTTTGAGTCTTTTGGCAAGTCTGATCCCTATGTACGTGTTCTGCTCTCCGGAATTGACAAGGCGCGAACTGTTACATTCAAGAATGACTTGAACCCCGAGTGGGACGAGGTTCTCTATGTCCCCATCCACTCCCCACGCGACCGACTCACGCTCGAAGTCATGGATGCTGAGAAGATGGGCAAGGACCGCAGTCTTGGTTTGGTGGAGCTCTTTGCGGGGGATTACGTTCATCAAAGCGAGAGCGGCGAATATCTGGTGCATGAAAAGAAGACTGTTCGGTCAGACGGTTTGCGACTGCATGGCAAAGGCATTGTCAAGGGAACTCTTGTTTATACCGCTGCATTTTACCCTTGCATCAATGTGGCCGATCCTGAAGAGGAAGAAGAAGAGGAGGCAAAAGCTGAGAAGACTGAGAAGGCCGAAGGAACACCGCGAACCCCCGTGGATCGAGCACCTGAGGCTGGCAAGTTCAGGGCTAGCCTGGACAAGCCGCAGCAGCCGAGCCTTGGAAAAAGCAAAGTCAATGGAGAGAAGAGCGAGTTCGATGAGAGCACAGGCCGCCCATCGCTCGAAAACAAGGGACCACCAAAAATTCGACTCAGTCCCGAGGAGCTTCTCAAGCACGAGAGTGGTCTCCTCATTTTCCGACTCTTGGAAGCCGAGCTGCCGGAGAGCCACAGTCGACTTGAAATCTTCGTAGACGACATGGCATATGCCTCCTACATTTCCTCCACGGCTCCGAACAGGAGTCACAAGTTTGATGAGATTGGTGATTGCGTCATTCGTGAGCTCGACTTTTCTCGAATCACACTAAAGGCCCGAAAGAAAGGTGACGACAAGGACCAGACGCTGGCGCAACTTACTGGAAATACCATGGAAACACTAAAGCAATGTTTGGTAAGTGAGACCTCGAGAAACTTGAGTCGAGTCACGGGGATGATAGGGTTGATGATGATGGTACCTAATGCCTCGGGACTTTTTGCAGAACAACCCCACTACGCTCAAGCTGAGAACCGACGAAGGCAAAGGTGGTTGGGTCAAGGTCAGCCTCAAGTACATCCCTATCAAAATGCAGCTGGACCCCAGTGAGAGTATCAACAACATGGGAAAGCTTCGCGTGGATGTCTTGGACGGTATCGAGCTACCATCAGCCGATCGAAATGGAAAGAGCGACCCTTACTGCAAATTCGAGCTCAACGGTCAAGAAGTGTACAAGACCAAGGTCATCAAAAAGACACTCAATCCAACGTGGAACGAATTCTTCGAGGTTGCCGTACCCTCACGGACGGCTGCCAAATTCAACGTGAACGTGTATGATTACGATTTTGCTGACAAGCCAGATTTCCTGGGTGCGGCTTCCATCAACTTGGATGCTCTTGAGCCGTTCAAGGCCAGCGAGTCTCGGTACATGCTGGATGGCAAGTCTGGTACTATCCGTCTGCGCCTCCTCTTTCGTCCCGATTATGTCACCAGAAGCATTCATGGCACCTCCACATTCTCTGGCCTAGGGGCGCCCACTAGAATCGTTACTGGCGTTGCCGGTGCTCCCATCAAGGGCGGTGTGGCTGTCGCCGGCGCCGTGGGACATGGCGTCGGCAAAGGCGCGTCTTTCTTGAAGCGAGGCATTTTGGGCAGCAAGAAGGAAAAGGAGAATGGCACTTTACCTGAATATCCTGATGTTCCAACCTTGGTGACCACGTCCAGTGATGGCGTTACTCCGGAACCTGGTCTCAGAAAAGCTACTGGTCTCTCTGAGTCACCAGAAGTCTCTCAGAGCGCATCCAGCTCACAGCATGCATTCCTCGGCCACGCCCGCACAAAAAGTATTGCCGCTTCTTCGATCCATAGCACTGCTCCCGGCAGCGGCGGACCAAAAGGCACTGCTACCGTGACGGTGGTTGGTGCCTCCGGGTTCCCGTCCTCTACAGATCTATTCATCGTGGTGTCTCAATTATCGCCAAAGGAGAAGGTGATTGGCAAGACCAAGCACTTCAAGTCATCGAGTGGGCAATGGACATTTGAGGAAACCTTCAAGGTCTCATGCAGCCCGGACGCCCAATTCAAGATTGAAGCCAAGGGCGACCACTTCATCGGAAGCAGTGATGAGCTTGGGGAACACATTTACTTTGTGGATGATGCCGGAACCGGTGGCGCAAAGGAACTTAGCATTGGAGACGGCACAGTCACAGTGAGGAGCACTTTCCAACCTGCCGAGTTGGACGCACCAGATACGCCCAAGTCACACCTGAGACGAAGCTTCTTGAGCAAACGAGAGCCTCGAGTGAGCCGGGAGTCAACGCCCAACCCTTAGATTGGGGCCGCTGTCTTCTGGGTATCTTTATGAGAGCTTCTGCCCCGATTTCACAACTTCTAAAATATGTATAGGCTATGCTGGACAGCATGGTTATATGAAGCAGCTTCTCTTAGCATTTCATTCTTACGACTGGTATCATTAATCGTATGGTGCAGGGCATTGATTTTGGATTATTCTTTTCTATATCCTGTGTGTTGCAGGTCGCGTTCTTTTTTTCCCTCGTTTTCTATGTCCTTCTATTCTTCTTGTTGCCGATTTTTTGATTGATAATTCTCTACCTTTGGAGGCCATTGAGTCTCGTGGCGCCGCATGAAGAGGCGAACGGGGAGGGCGGGATTTTCCCTAGTCGTACTATGGAAGGGAGGGAAGACAGGGAAAGTCTTATCGAATTTGATATCCTTGTTGAATAGTCTTTTTTATTATTATGAAATTCATTCAGTAGTATCATGATCGTCACATGATTAGTATTTTTGGCAAGCAATAATTAAGGCGACTTTGTGGTCATGGATGGACTCATGGTGCAGATAGATGTTGTCGAGTTGGTCTTGGTCAGGCACCAAGGCAGCAATAATGTTTGAGAGGATGACTAAGACGGCCATGCAGGTACCTACAGCTGAGTCTAGACTCTGATTGGCCAGCGGTGGGGCTCCAGGAAGCTTTGGCACCGACAGAGCTGGTGACGCGCGATAGCGAAGCTGCCTGACCTGACAACGTCAACCGTTCCTCGCAGGCAACTTTACAAGGCACGTCTCCATCACCACCCGACCTGTATCATCAACTCGTTCAGTGCCATCACACCCACGAGATTCTCGATCAGCCGACCGTCTTTTTCTACTCTTCTGTGCTTTGTCTAGAACCTCGTGACTAGGCAAAGGCACATTAGGAGGCATCCCGAAACCGTATTTCCCATCTCTGATTACATACAGTTCTGGTCTATCGCCAAAGATGGATACCCTCGTAGCCAGATACACCCGGCCGGCGTTTCAGCAGAACGAGCTGTCTGAAAATGAGGCACAGGAGCTGATGGCCACGGCATCTCTGACTACCAAGTTTGCCATGCCACCTGTCTCTCAGGTGAGTTTGCAGTTCCGCGGACGCCAAAGTAGTCCTTGGATAATTGACCTTTCTCCAACTCGCACAGCCGTCATCTTGGCTTCGAGCTGCCACGGACGACCGAGCCAACCCCGACTGCCCCATCAAGATTGCGCACGGCACCACAACGCTGGCATTTCGTTTCCAGGGCGGCATCATTGTTGCGACCGACTCTCGTGCCACGGCGGGCAACTGGATTGCCTCGCAGACGGTCAAGAAGGTGATCGAGATCAACAGCGTGCTTCTGGGCACCATGGCCGGCGGCGCGGCCGACTGCCAGTACTGGCTGGCCTGGCTGGGCATGCAGTGCCGGCTGCACGAGCTCCGACACAAGCGCCGCATCAGCGTCGCCGCCGCGAGCAAGATCCTCGCCAACCTGGTCTACAGCTACAAGGGCATGGGGCTCAGCATGGGAACCATGTGCGCGGGCGTGACCAAGGAGGAGGGCCCTGCGCTGTACTATGTCGACAGTGACGGGACCAGACTGGCGGGCAACCTGTTTTGCGTGGGGTCGGGTCAGACATTTGCGTATGGTGTCCTGGACGCCGAGTACAAGTACGAACTGAGCGTCGAGGATGCGCTGGAGCTGGGCAAGCGAAGCATCCTGGCTGCGACGCACAGAGATGCCTACTCTGGCGGCTTCATCAACCTGTACCATGTCAAGGAGGAAGGGTGGGTGAAGCACGGCTTCACGGACACGAACCCCGTCTTCTGGAAGACCAAGTTGGACAAGGGGGAGTTTACTAATGTCACGAGCGAGCTGGACTGAAAATGGGGGGCGGGGGGGCTGGTTGCCGAAGCCTAGACTACTTTAACGTGTGTAAACTTGTACAACAATAAAGGAAACCATGTTGTCGTTGGGTAACCCGAAGTGTCTGTCTGAATGGATTCCTTGCGTTGTCGCATGCAGTAAGCAGAATTAAGCCATCTGTTTCCTGTTTTTCCACTGACCACGTGTTGTGCCAACAAATACTGCACAACCACGGCATTGCATCCAACGTGAGAAATCACGGTAAAAGACATGGTGATTTTTTTGTTAAAAAAAAAAGAATTCTATAGAATGCCCATAGTACATGCTTGTTCCTCCGGCCTGACCCATGCCCATAGCCCATGATTTTCGACAAGGTATGAAGCTTCTCTGCAGAGGGAGAGCACAATACAATAATAACAGATGCGTGGGATAAAGAAGGCACAGCTTGATGGCCCATCCAGGTTGTCGTTGCAAGGAATCGAGTGAAGAAGAAGGAGAAGCACAGCCAGCAAGTGACGCGACAAAGACTGCAGAGTATGATACGGTCAATACAACACTCTCTCAGCTCCTCATCCACCCGTCCATGGTCAGAATGGCGTCCCTCCCCTCGACGCTCATGGGCCATTTGCCCACGGGCAGAATGCCCAGCTCGGAAGACCAGCCCGTCTCGAACATTTCCATGGCCGCCCACGCAATCATGGCGGCGTTGTCGGTGCACAGCTCGGCGGGCGGCGCCAGGATGCGCACGCCAGGGAAGCCTCGGGCCGAGAGCGTCTCGCGCAGCACATGCATCAGGAACCTGTTGGAGGCGACGCCGCCCGAGACGACGAGGGTGCCTGCCGCGCCTCGCAGCTCGGCAGCGTCCTGCAGGGCGAGCACCAGCCGCGAGGCGAGGTGCTGGAAGGCTGCGCGCATGGTGTGGCGGGCGAGGCACCGCCGCTGGGCGAGGTCCATGGCGGGATTGTCCCGTGCGATTCGGTGGACGTGCGTGTGTATGGAGGAGAAGGAGAAGGCGAGGCGACGCGTGTTGCGGAAGGGCAGGGGCACCGTCCAGGGGTACGGCGTCTGCACCGGCGTCATCTCGTCCTGACGGTTCAGGGCGGGCTGGAAGAAGGCCTGGTGCTGGTCGGGGATGTCGAAGGCGAACTGCTCGAGGAGCCGCCCGTACATGACGTCCGGGCTGGAGGCGAGCACGTCGGGTGGCAGGATGACGCGCGCCGTCTGGTTGAGGAGGTTCCCGATGGCGATGTCGCCCGTGTTGGCGACGATGTGGTGTTCCGTCAGGCCGGCCGAGTGGACGAGCTGCGTGTGTCCGCCCGAGACGAGCAGGGTCAGGAACGGGAACGAGGGGTCCGGATCCCTCGGGTCCCTTTGGGATTTCTCCGGACTCGTATCCGTATTGGGATTGTTGTTGTTGTTGTTGTTGTTGTCGTCGTCGTCGTCCGAGGTGCTGCTGCTGCTCGTTGGGTGCAGCGCCCCTACGAGTCGCGGCGTCAAGGCATGCGCCTGCATGTGGTGCACCCCAACGAGGGGCACGCCCCATGCCACCGAGAGGCCCTTGGCCATGTTCAGTCCAACGGCCAGGTTGGCCACGATGCCCGGCCCCCTTGTGACGGAGACGAAATCTGGTCGTCGTTTCGACGAAAGGGCCTGGGGGGGCTGGAGGGCCTGGAGGGCCCTTTGCACAAGAGGCGCGAGAGAGGCATTGTGGCCCTGGACGGCGACGACGGGGTGGACGCCCTTGAAGGCCCGGTTGTCAGACGAGATTCGCTCGTTGAACAGAAGCTCGGTGCGTTGGCGCGTGTGCGAGAGGACCGCGACGGCCGTGTCGTCGCATGAGGACTCGATGGCGAGAGTGACGAGGTTCCTTCGATTGGCTACAGCGTGACTATGAGGGGGTGCAAGCTTGCGTCGGACGAGGACGCATCGTGGGCGGAGCATGAGATGATTGCGTGATGATGATGATGATGATGTTTGGTCATGTTGGAGGTCATGTCGGAAGAAGGAAGTGATTGGATGATTTGGATCCACACGACAAATTTCCTCTTCGGGTCTGGCGCCGACGGCCGGCCCGCAGGAACACTTGAAACATCATCACCATGGCAAAACGTTTTTTATTTCCAATAATCCGTACCGAGTGTGCAAGTATGCCAACATGCATTATACCTACATCAATTTCCAAAAAGAATAAATCAAATCCATCATCTCCTGCAAAGGAAAGAGACAATCATACCCAGTTCACCCACTCACACTTGCAGCCTCCATTCCCACCATCAAACCCTCCAAACTCGACGTCGCCACTGTTCCTGCGGTTAACCCACGTACCCCCGATGCCCATGTCGTTGACCAGCGCTTGCGCCTCGTCCTTTTGTACCTGCAAACGTTCGTTGACGGGTCGGGCCCAAACCAGTTTCTTGGCGGGATCCCCCCCGTGCGTATCCTGCGTGATTGTCACAGGGTATGGCATCGTGCCAGGGCGAATGAGCCGCCCCGCGCCCCCGATTCCCTTGCTCCCATCTGGTCTGAGAAGAGACGAGGTGTTCCTATCTAGCAATCTCGTCCAGATCTGGACGTGAAGTCGCGTCTCACCCCAAGTGACTAGATGGGAGGCTTCTGTCTTGCGACACCCGCCGTCTTTATCCAGTGGGATCGTGTCTTCCGTCTGGTTCTGGATAGTGACTGATTTGAGAAAGATTGTTCTTTTGAAATACGTGTAGAAGCCGTAGTGCTC
The DNA here is from genome assembly GCA_000729855.1 of Epichloe aotearoae. NCBI lineage: Eukaryota > Fungi > Ascomycota > Sordariomycetes > Hypocreales > Clavicipitaceae > Epichloe > Epichloe aotearoae. The sequence goes on along the minus strand of JFGX01000161.1, from coordinate 36,658 downwards.
CGTAGGCAAGCCTCGGTCGAAAAGCCGGACAGGCTGCTGCACAGGGTTGGGCATCATCACTGCGGGTACCGACGTCCCATCTGCCTCCACATCTGGAGGCGGAATGAGATTCTTAAATGTGGCGTTGCCGATGTCTGAGCTGCTTTCTCTGCGGGTGAGTCGCGGGGGGGCAGGCACTACTGTTTCATTTGCCGAGTTGAGAAGACTGATGTAAAATGGTGCCGGCTCACCACCCTTTTGGCCAGACTTGATGTTATCCGTAGTCTCGCCCAAGAACCACATCTCCTTGAACTTTGGTGGTGCGGGATTCGGTGCGAACTGCGTGACTGTCGACTGTGCCCGTTTCAGAACGGCCTTGGCAAAAGACGCAGCTCCGTATGCTCGGCGTACCGCCACTCTTGTTGTCGGCGGATCTCCATCAGGAACATTCCAAGTTCTGCTGGTGCCGTTGTCCCATTGAATCTGCATAATCAGCGTGGGTTGGTCGGGCTTGTACGGAACAACAGACGACTGTTGATCCTTGGGGAGAGAACAGCTCCAAAGACTAGACGGTTCCGTACATCCTGATTTTGCGGCAGTATTGTCTGGTCCTACTACTGTCAGAACTCCCGTGGGCATCGGGGGAAAATCCGTCAAATTGACCCAGACGGAGGGTGCTTCGGCTTCCGCTGTGCCATGGTGTCGCGTGAGCAGCACCGCCAATAATATGACAAGTAGCAGCAGGGCCAATATCCCTCCCCAGATGGCCATCCAAACTCGTCTTCTTTGACGGCCCTCCCTCCCTGTACGCCCAAAGCAGCCCTTGGACGGCATACATCCGCGACCCCTCCAGAAACCACCCGCTCTCCGCGCAACAATGTCCTCCTTCTCGTGTCGACGTCGCTGACGCTCGACCTTGTGCCTTGTACCGGCAGCTGAGCGCACATGCTCCTGGGGAACAAAGTTTCCTTTCAGACGCACTGGGAGTGGCTCGCTGTTCATTCGAGGTGTTTGTGTTCGTGGAAGGGCCGGGATGTGGTCGATTGCACAGGGAGCTCCTCCTCGCGAACTCATAGTTGCAGCCAGGCCTGGGGAAGCCGGCCTCGGGGAAGGCGGGAACTGCGAGTGCAAAGGGTGGCCAGGCGGAAACATAGCTCGGTACCGGATCAGTTTCCCGTCTTGTTGTTTTTTGGGTGGTGAGTATGGTGGTGGTGGAGGGCAATCTGCTGTGCTGATGGAGCCACGGGTGACGACTATACGTGGTGTTGCTGCTGAGCTAGGTCCGGCTACGGGCACGACTTCTTTGATTGGAGGTGTCTGGGTTCTTTCTTGTTGTTGTTGTCGTTGTTGTTGTTTGGCGTCAGAACGAGGCGACGGGCTCCGTCGCGGCGTTGGAGCTCGAACAATTGGAGCTTGGACGGTAACTGCATGAGTTTTGGGGGATTGTGCTGGCATGGACTTGTTGTCCTGACATATCAAAATTTCATTTCTTCCCTGTTCCTTGGGGGAGTCGGTCCTCTGATCACGGCTCGAGAATGACATTGTTTTATCGACAAAAGGTGTGACAACATGATCCCACCAGCCATGAGATCTGGAACCCGCACTGTCAGGACTCAGGCCGAGTCCTTTCGCCTTGATACGTCGTCTCTGGGGACTGGAGACGCCATCCTCCTCAAAAAGAGTGCACGGTGTGCCACTTTCAGATTCATTCCGTGGACTTTCTCCCAGCTCGAGGCTCAAGATTCTCTGGTGTGGCGTTGTCGTTATCCTATAGTCAGAGGGCAAGGCCGGGACCGGAGGCGGCGTCTGCTCTTTGGGGAACTGTCGGGGCATGAGTGCCTGTGAGTATATACTAGATGCTACTCGATTGGGACTGAATGAGAGCGATGTATTCGGAGTGTCGGGAGACCATGCAGACTTCTGGACATTTGATTCGGCACCGTTTCCGGGGTTTTCTACTGTCTGCATTTGCCCATCAGATGCTTCTGGACGAGGGAAATGGTTGCCAACTAGTGCAGTGTCTGGGCTGATTTTCTGGCCACCCACCTCTGAAGAGGTTAAAGATATGCCAATGACAATGGGTCTGTCTTCTGGCGATAGCTCTTGATCCTTTGGGCGATCCCTTCGGGTGGGCGTGGGCGTGGGCGTGGCCGAGGCTGGACTCTTGCCATTATTCTTCTTCAGCCAATTCCAATTGCCCACGGAGGCAGAATTGGGTTCACCCTCCAACGCTCTCAAGGCTGCGGCATCGACAAACTTGCCTGCTCTAGCCCTGGGACTTTGTGCGTGATTTGCAACGTGATTGTTTCGTCGGAATGCGGACATGTCCGTGATGAGTCGGATTCCTGCCTTTGCATTCTGGGCTTTCTGCCTCTGTCGGGATTTGAGTCGTCGAATCTTGGCAGTTGAGAGTCTCGACCCTCTCGTGTTCGTCGTCTTTGTGTTGCGGTGTAGCGACGAGGTAGGCGGCTGGCACAAACCAACCTGTTCGCTGGCCTCGATGGGGGTGATGGCCTCGTCATCCTCCCATTCCTGCCAGTCGTCCACGTTCTTCCTATTGTTATCCGTCACGGCAAAGTAATTCTTCTTGTCCATGGTTGATGCGGTCATGTTCAAGGCGTGATGTGGTTTGCCAAGTCGCAAGTATGACTCGTCTTTGATGCCTTAAGTCATCTGCTGTTATCGCAACTAGCGTACAAGTCGAAGGGCAAAGAAAATTATGAAATAAAATAGAATAAAAAATGTGTATGAGAGACAAGATGCGGCAATGAAAGAAAGAAAGCCGATGGCTCAAACAAGGACGAAACAATACTCGATGTGAGAAAGGGTTGGAAGATGAATAGAAGGAGAAGGAAGGGCTGGTGAGAATGGCAATTGAAGATGGGCAAACAATCACGCACGCAAGACGGACAATAGCAGACCTGCAGCCGCAGCAGGCCGACAAGGGCAAACAGGAACACTGCTGCCGTAACACATGGCAATGAATTCCCAGCTCCATGGCCATCTTCTACATAAAGGCCGACCAGTGAGGCGCGTCTGTTCCTGCATTTGCCGTCGGCGTCTAAGTGCAACCATGGGCCTTGGATGGTCCAAGTTGAGACGCTGGTCAGATGAAAGCGCTTAGAGAGACCGATGCTCGGACTTGATTGGTTGTCACTACGCGCCATGGAGGCAGGGTTCTTGATTGGTGGGACGTCGCGAAGTGTGCCTGCCTCATGCCCTCAACTTGCACACGTGACACGAGTGATTGTCCAGCCTTTCATCGACGGATTAACAGAGTTGTCGACTTTCATCCAATGCACGCTGACGGGTTTTTTCGCAAACGAATATTTATTCATTTATTTCGACACGCTAGATGGCTCTCTAAAAAGCCATTTACTAGTACTCCTACTGGTTCGTCGACGACAACAGGGAAAACCCTTAAATTAGGAGGCAAAACCCCGTTGCCTCGATTTCGTGGCGGCACCGGCCCTTGAGCGGGCACAGGCTGTGCCTTGCGGTGTGTGTCCATCCGTCCATCCGTCCATCCGTCCATCCGTATTATGTGGTTGTTGCCAGCTTTCGCTGACCTTATCCCCTTACGCTGGGGATAAGGCTAGCGATTTCGTCGTAATATTTCTTTATTTCTTCTCTTCTGGGTTTTCGAATTGAATCCGACTCGTCTCCGGGCCTTCGCAAGCGAATAAATGAGCTAGAAAGGGGGTTCTCGACTGATTTCCGATTGATTTTTCATCGGGAGATTGCCCTGAAGGCTTGGCGGGGAGACTGGGACCATTGGGATTCTAGGAACGCCGGAAGCGGCCACGGCGGATGGAATTAATCACGGAGTACCAGACACTTGTCCTACTGGTGCTGACGATGAATTCGCACGGAGTACTCCGTACGTCCTCCCTCAGTCGGCACGGATTATTACAGCAGGGGATAATCGGAGGGCTAGAGCCGTTGAATCTTCATCGTGGCATGAGTTATTAGGCGATGCAGAACTGTAGAGAATCCTCGGAAATCACAGCACAGCAAAACGCGAGAGGCATGGCTGCAGGCCACCCGCCGCCACCTTATGCAGTTACTTGATCGGCGTCATGTTCTTCTCGAGAGATTCCACTGTAATCTGCGGGCCCCGTATTCTATTCTGCAGTGTCTTCGGACGCTGCTAATCCTTTCTCGGCACGGGCGCATGAGACAGCAATACATACTTGCTTGTTATTATGAGGTGCCAGTCAATGCGTCCTCCTCGCATCGCCATGTGAGGAGAAGAGGAGGAGAGGAGGAGAGGAGGAGTGGCGGACGAGACACAGAAGTCTCAGTCTCAGTTTGAATGTGATTGTCCATCCCTGATATCGGCGTCAGCCCAGCAACCCGCGTTAGTCCGTACGTACGCACGCCGTATCGTATTACGGAGTACTCCGTTCTCTTTTGGGGCATGTCCGAGAAGATAGCAACGTCACCAGGGGGGGGGGTAACGTGTCCAGATGGCTCGATGGTAATACGATGGTGCACACTTGCATGCAGACAATCTGCGTTCAAGTCCATATTACCCATAGTAATTACCCCTGTTGTCCCCGATGGCTCCGACTGCCTCTCTGAGGAGATGAAAAGAACGAAAAAGAAAGGCCTTTTTTTTTTTTCATTTCTACAGCGCACGACTGCGCCAGGTGCTTTGACACGGATTCTGCTGCGCGTGTCCTGCTGCGCGTGTCCTGCTGCTCTCTGTTCCACAAGGAGCCACTGTCCGAGATAGCCACTTCGCGTGCCAGTCGCAGGCGGGTGCTCCACCGTTTTTTTTTCCCTTGCCTCTTCTCGCTTCCAAAACGTCCAACCCCTTGACATCAAGACATCAAGACAAGAGGACAAGAGGACATTGCCTGCGAGTCTAGCAGCTGCGGCAACGAAATATACTTGCATTGCATCTGCTTGGCCTACCGCGCGCTCACTCGATACATACGTCTGTACACCAACCAGACCTCCTTTGTCTTCGTCGCCATCCATAGAGGGTTTTCGCGTCGAGCCTCAGCTGCACTGATCCCAGCAGCCACCTCTCGCGGATCGACCCACGCCACCAATCTATACTCAGCTCCTGCTCCTCGACATTCAAGCTGGCGTCCTCAAATTCGACAGCCGGCTCCTCGAGCTCCGTGAACGACCGGCTTGTGGTTTCGCATCACCGACGACGATCCTCGGTCGGGATCCAGACTTCAAGTGAGCAGCGATCCGGCAACTTTCTTGAAATACAGCCCAAACAAGCCAACAGAGCTCCGCTTTCGCCAGTCCTCGGTACGTCTCTCGTCTTGCCTGCCCACTTTGCCCAGTCATGCTGGCGAACACTTGTGCGACACCGGGCAACATGTCGTGACCCATATTGTTGCGCAGACTTTGACTTGACAGATGGTCAGACAAACTAACACTGAGACTTCTGCTTCTTAGGCACACCCGCGACCACAATGTCCTTATCGCGTAGTCCTTCGCCTGTCCCCGGTGGTGGCTGGTCTAGCCCTGGCTTGAACATCAGCAGCGGTCGGTCAAGTCCTACCAACGCTCCCTCCTCCAACACGGTATCTTGGGAATCTGCCAAGATGCGTCACGTAGGCCCCAATGGCTACCCGTCCTTTTCGACATATAACCAAGGCTTCTTTTCCCGCCATGTACGACGCTTGTCAAGTTATCTGCCTCGATTCAACTCCAACACGAATGATCCCCGCCTCGGTGACAAGGAGACACCTGGCCGCGGACGCTGGCCTGGACAGAACATTTCCCTTGTCAGAAGGATGCGATCCGTTTTCGGTCGCATGGGCCGAAAGCTAAAGATTCGACTTGTGTTATGTCTCATTCTATTGCTCTGCCTATATATATTCTACCATTCTCGTAAGTCCCCTTTCCCTGGCCTTCTGTGGGATCAAGGATATACATGTCTATCTCTGGAACATTTGGTTTTTTTTTTAACACATTCGCGCTTAGCCCTGATTTATCGGTATAGAAGAGCGAGTTGGGGGGGTGGTGGCTCAAAATATGTCATCATATTAGCTGCCAACGTCGGTGGAGGTGTCATGGAGTGGAAAGGGGCTCGAGAATGGGCCATCGAGCGCGACAGCGTGCGAAACAAGCGAAAATACGTCTCAACATGGGGCTACGACCTCGAAATCGTCGACATGAAGACTAGAAAGAAGTATGCGCACGAATGGCGAGAAAGTTGGGAAAAGGTTGACTACATGCGCAGCGCTATGCGCAAGTATCCAAACGCAGAGTGGTAAGTCGTTCCGAGGTCGTCAGTCGTACATGGCTTCGAGATGAATGAGCAGCTGACGTGTGGATTACTTTCTTCTTTCACCATGAACAGGTTTTGGTGGCTTGATTTGAACACAATCGTCATGGAGCCTTCGTATTCCCTCCAGGATCATCTCTTCAATAACCTGGACAAAATCGTGTATCGCGATATCAATGAATGGAACCCGCTCAACATTTCCCACCCGCTCACGTACCCGTATCTCGACAAATCCGCAACGAGCGCTGTTGGAGATGGCAACATCAATTCGGTCAATCTGATGTTGACGCAGGACTGCTCTGGATTCAACTTGGGATCTTTCTTCGTCCGTCGCAGTGCCTGGACGGAACGCCTCCTGGACGTTTGGTGGGACCCAGTCGCCTACGAGCAAAAGCACATGGCTTGGGAGCACAAGGAGCAAGATGCTCTGGAGGCACTCTACGAGAACCATGCATGGGTCCGAGAACATACTGCTTTCCTCCCCCAACGCAAGATCAACAGTTTCCCACCCGCTGCCTGTGGCGACGGCTCAGGCAAAAACAACACTCGCTTCCACTATAGCCAAGAGGATCGCGACTTTGTCGTGAACATGGCTGGGTGTGAATGGGGACGAGACTGCTGGGGTGAGATGTACCACTACCGACAATTTAGTTACTGGCTGAACAGGAATCCCTGGGAGCGCTTTAAGGAGGACCTTGTGGCCGTTATCTGGTGGAAGCTCACCGGCAAGTGGGTCAAGCTATAATGATTGATTCTTCTTCCTCACCCGCCACGAGCTTTTTTGGGGGGTTTTTTTTTTCTCATGGTAGAAATGTGTATATTTCAATTGCTTCTCGCATGGAGGTATCTGGCGTTATTCCGTTATCGAGGTGGTTCATCGCATAACTGGCCATTCACATTGGGCCGGCCAACAGCTTCTGGCCCACGGCGCACTGCGTTTTGTTCGCATTCATTTTCAACTGGTACAAGTCAATACCCGTGCTCTGCATGGCTGGACGGTTCGGGAAAATTTTGGTCTTTTTTTGCCTGAGAAAAGTGGGCGTTTGTTGAATGCATGCATGACTGGATGACCGGACCAAGATGGGACTACGAGGGCAAGGGCAAAGACGGCGTGCGTCTGCTGCTGCATCTTGATCAATAAAAGAAGAAGAGATCGATACACCTACCGACTTGGATCATTTGCGGACAGCACATGTGCAAAGTTCTAGTACGTACGTACGCTCGTCCTGCAGATCCCACCGAATTCAAGCGGCGCATTTCCCGGACATGATGCGGCTTGAGCAGGCGCATGAAGACAAGACACATTGTGAGAAACGAGAGTTCAGAGGGGTAAGAAGGATGAAGGGGAATGGGGCCTGCAGCCGCAATTTTTTTTAAAAACGTTTGGCGCTTGCGCAAGAGTCTAGCCATCTGTTGCGGAATATGCATGTCGGTCGATTGTCTGTCTTGCCCACCCTTTGTGTCCAAATGCGCAGTTGCTTTTCGGTTGTCTTTCTTTTTTTTTCCCCCGCCAACTCTTCAGGTAGCAGTACTGCCCTTGCGTCTGATGGTGTCGTCGTGATGTTGCTCGACATCGGGCACTTTTTTTTTTTTTCAGATTCACTGTTTCATCTCTTGCACATGTATGATTCCAACCGTGTTCGTGTCGATGTATGTAATCGAGGACACTTTGAATTTTCCATGCAGCATATAATTATTGTTACTCCTTTGCATCAGAACATCCAGCCCACCAGCCTTGTTGGACATGAGCACAACCTCACGTGCCGGACGGAGCATGCCATATCCTGGGGGTGAAAACCACGTCGTTAACAAAATGTCATCATGTTGGATCTGACGAGGCTGAGAATAACGCTCAGCCGCACAAATATACTGACGGCATCATCTGCAATGATTCCATGCCGTGGTGCGTACCAGGTAGCTGATGAACAAGCTTCGGGGATGGCGTGTCGAGGCTCGTGAAAGATACACGGCAGCAATGAAGAGGAAGAGGAGTTGAAAACAGGTCTACGCTACAGTACAATCAGGTCTTGGGCGCGGCGGCGCGTGCGGCGAGTGGTCGTGGGCGATGGTAGTAATTCTGCATAGTATTTCAAGTGATGAGAGGAGCCAGATGAATTATTTGAGAAGGCAAGTTGGTCGCGGTGAACAGGGTAGGGTGTCCGGGGATTTCAGTCAGTTTGTTCAACCCGTTCGTAGAAAGCAAAGACCAGGGAGCGCACCACACAGCTCAGTCGTGTTTGGTCGTGACGTGACGGATGGATGGAACCATCTTGCGGAAGGAGAGGCCGTTGGAGAAGGATATTAGTCCGTAGTTGGAAAGGAATACGGATTGTGTTGACGATGCATGCCTGTGCTTGCAATCGAGGGCAGCAGATCTTGGATGGGCATACTGGAAACGAGCGAGCCGTGTTAGATTGGTGGCGCACTGGCGCACGTCTTCGCTTAGCAGGGCTGCTGTGGCTGAAGCATCCCGTGGCGGTGCCCTGTTTCTAACACACACTTCTGGCACCGATATCCCAATCAACACTTTTTCGTCCTCTTCCCCTCTTCACGTTCCGTTTCTTCAGCCAAAGTTATAATTCGAAACAATGCCCCCATCACGAACCTTGTTCTCGACGCCCAACGTGAAGAACATTGCGTTGCTATCACCACTGAGCGCAAATACTTGCACGTTGATGGCACATTTACGTGTATTAAACGCAGCCCCGAGCGGGGGATGTCAGTGCCAAATGTCCGAGCGTGGGCGACGTGTGGTGCGTGCTCAACCTATGAGATGCTCCTAAGTCATCCGCGAGTCTGGTCTATTGTTAGCGGAGTTACGGACTATTGTCCCCCTTGTTCCCCCACCCGAGCGCCTGTGCGCCTTTCGAGAGCGCCTTTGTCAGGCACGCAGGTAGCACGGACAGAAACTAAGAAGCACACTAGCTGGCACTAGCTGGCTAGCTCCTGCCCCCTCCTGCCCCTGCAGCTTCTTGCCGCTCTCGGCCACAGGCTGTGATTGGCCGCGGCTTGACGACAACGACAACCACACTGACCACACAGTCTCAGATTCGTGGACAGCCACTCCCACGGCGGCGCAATGGATGGATGGCCACGCGCCGGAATGTTAATCTGGTGCCTGGCAGCTGGCAGCACCTGAGCCCTACTTGTCTTGGCAGCTTGGCAGTTGGCAGCTGGGCTCTGGTTTCAAGGGGGAAACGCTCAGCCAATGGAAGAGAAAGTCGGGAAGAAGAAGAAATTCCCCGTTCGCTGGCGTCCAAAACGAAACGCACAGTCCACCAAGATGGACCAAGATGGACCAAGATGGAAAGCAAGAAGTGGTTGCTCTGGCTGGGACCGACCGTATGTAGGTATTTAGATATCTGCATTCCCGTCCGAGGTCGAGCATGTCTTGCCTTGCCTTCCTGCCGCCCTTTCCACCACTCTCCCGCACTCTCTTCCCTTCCGTGCAGGCACTGCCGCAGCAGCTTCGACGGTTCCGTTGACGGATCCGGCGCGTTTTGTTCTTTTGTTCATCTGCCGTTCAATCCTTCCGGCAGCTGGTCTGAACAAACTTGTTCCCACAGCTTCACAGCTTCCTTCTCGACTTCCTCTTCCGGTATTCCCAACCCTCTCTTTTGCGTAGAGAGCAACGTCATTTTTGATTCGCTTCCCCTCCTCTTTCCGCTTGCAAAGTGAGCTGAGATTGAGAAACAACCGAGTCACTCCTTCGGGCCCTGAATTCACCGTGGGCTGCTGCCTCTCCTATATATATATTGAAGAATTTCATTCCTTTGCATTCTTCACCTTTTCACTCTGCATTCACTGAACCCGCGGTTCATCCAGTCTCTCTTGCCTACTTTTTCTCACGCGTCGAGGACTGTGCATTCTTCGACTTGACTTGACTATTCATTTGTCATAGCTTGCTCTCCCACGACAAGCTGCCGCCCTCTTTTCTTGTCCCGTGGAACGCGCACCGCAGAGAAGGGCGCCAAGTTCCATTTGATACAGCATTCCCGAACGCGACAGGGACTCCACGCACTCATTGTCACTTGGACCTTCGGTGCGGTTTTCTGGAAAGCTCGGCAATTTTGCCCTCTCCTGTCCCCTTTTTTATTTTGAATTTTTCCTCCTTTTCTTGCTTTTGACGCTGTCGTGCCGGTCACTCAGCGACATTGTACGCAAAGAACGAGAAGCGAAACGAAAGCGAAACACTCCTTCACACCTGCTTCAAGCTCTTTCCGCAAACCATCAAGATGCGCTTCCCCAACCACTTAATGGCCTTCGGTGGCACCATGTTTCTTGCTGCAGGAGTTGCCCAGGCGGCCGGATATCAGCTCGAGACGACATACGACACGACCAACTTCTTCAACAGCTTTGACTTCTTCACAGAGGCGGATCCCACTCAGGGATTCGTCGACTATGTCGACGGCGAAACTGCCAACCGGGAAGGCCTGGCTGGCTACGCCAAGGGTGGCATTTTCATGGGCGTCGATTACAAGACCAAGTATCCTGCCAATGGGCGCAAGTCGGTTCGTGTCACTTCGCAAAAGGCCTTTACAGGCGGCTTGTTCATCGCCGATATTGCCCACATGCCCGGCAGCATATGCGGGACGTGGCCAGCTTTCTGGATGTTCGGCCCCGACTGGCCAGGATCCGGTGAGATTGACATTATCGAAGGTGTCAACACGCAAACGAAGAACTCGATTACTCTCCACACCAAACCTGGCTGCCATGTCACGAACCAGGGTGCTCTCGCCTCTACCAAGTTCGCTTCTTCAGACTGTGGTGCCTACGGTACTTCCGCTGGCTGTGGCCAACACACCGATGACAATCAAAACTATGGCGATGGCTTCAACGCCATTGGTGGCGGCGTATATGCCACGGAGTGGACCTCGGATCACATTGCCGTCTGGTTCTTTCCTCGCTCCAGGATTCCCCAAGACATCCAGGCAGAGAACCCAGACCCGAGCAACTGGGGAACGCCTCTCGCTCGATTTGTCGGCGGAGAGTCGTGCAACATCGACCAGCACTTCTCCAAGAACCAGATTGTCTTTGATACCACCTTTTGCGGTGCCTGGGCTGGCTCCCCCGACGTCTGGGCTTCAGACCTTGAGTGCTCCGCCTTGGCTTCCACGTGCCAAGATTATGTATCCGGCAACCCTGCAGCCTTTGAAGAGGCTTTCTGGGTCCTCAACTCTATCAAAGTCTACCAACAAGGCGCTGGCAGCGGAGACCAGCCGACGAAGCCCCTTTTTAACGCATCTCAATACCAGCCCCAGCCCCAGCCCCAGTATACAACACAGGTCCAATCTGCTCCTCAGGCTCAACCTACCACTCAGGTAATAGCTCCCGAGCCGCAACCTTCTCAGCTTTCTCAGCAGCAGTCATGGAATGGTCAAGTCTGGAACGGCAAGCCTCAGCCCGAGAACGGTGCTCAAGCCCTGGCCCAGCCACCTCCTCCCCCGCCACCTGCTCAATCCCAGGCCGCACCCAAAACGGAAAAGTCCTGGAGTGGTCAAGCCTGGAACGGCTTGGGCTGGGGTGCCCGAAAACGCAGCGAGATGATTGCCAAGAATTCCAATGCCTAGACTCAAGCGCGACAGCTACAAGGAGTGTCTCTTTTGGAAGAAGAAGACGAAGAATAGGCAGCTGCTGCAAGTGCTAGAACATGGAAGCACGTACCTATGGGCAGGTTCCCAAACGAAGAAGTTTTTTTCCATTGTTTTTTTCCCCCACCCAATCCCCAGCATGACGAAACTGCTTGCGGGTTATGACACGGAGCTCTGATGAAAATGAATTGGGCTGTGTGTGGTACATGGGATTTGGCGCTGCTCTCACATTGCATGCGATTTCTGAAGATAGATTTTCCTATGATTTATAGCTAGACTGCCCTCTCCGGCGTCGCTAAGACTTTCGTTGTACATATATATCGACTTGTGCTTTTCTGCACTGATATCCGCACCAAGCAAGCAACTTATTCAATGAAGCAGTTCCATCAAACAAATCGTGCCTGATGTTTTCTGTGCATTTGTCCTCGAGGAGGAGAATCATGCCCTCGAGCGCTTATTACGCGGTGGGGATGCATTTCCATGCAAATCCATGCAAATCCATGCAAATACACACGGCGTAGCGGTCGGGCAAGCACTTGCTCGGCTTGATTCATCAGTCGAGTCTGCGCCCATGGGCCAGCCGATGTAATGTCATTCGATCTATCTAGTTCCACAGAGCTAGCTCAAGGCAGACATCGTAATTGACTCACCTCGTGTTACGTCACTGACGTCACTGACTGACTGGCCTTGCTCTCTCTCTCTCTCTCTCTCCTCCCCCTCCCCGTGCAGGTCAATTTATCCCTTATTTTGAATTCCCGCTTCCAACCCGATTTCTCACCACGTTTGAGCTTTTGTGCCCATCAAGCTCTTTCATTTGTAATTTGACGGACGGACGAACCGCTTAACGTAGTCCATCCAATCCACAGATTGAATTGCCCATCATGAGCGCCTTTGTTGGTCTCGACTTGACTAAGAACCTTGGCTACCTGACAGTACGTGCCATTCCCTTTCCAACCCAGCAAAGGAAAAAATTGTTTCGATACCTTCTCCGAGGGAAAACAAACACAGTCTGCTTCGAAGAATGACCAGCTTACATTGTCAATTGTCCCCCAAGGTCCCCGTCGTGTTCCTCACATCATGTTTCCTGCCGCACGCCTACGCCGTCATGGCATCCGGCGAGGTCTACGACAACGCCAACCCGCGGGGGTGGAAAGATGCGATGGCCAAGGCTGATATGGACAAGCCCGTACGTTTCGCCCCTTCTTCCAGACAAGGAAAAATGTCGGGGTTTCCCGCATTCGGCATTCGCGGTTTCTAACAACAACAACAACAACAACCCCACAGCGTCAACAGCGCCTCCTCCGCGCACAGAACGCCTCGGAGAACGGCTTCGAATCCATCGGCATCTACGCGGCTGGTGTTATTGCCGCGAACCAGGCTGGTCTGAGCGCGAGCACTGTCAACGCGCTCACCCTGGGATACCTTGCTTCTCGGCTCGCCTACGTGTTTTCCTACGTTGAGCTTGGGGCCAACCGCAGGCTGTCTGGTGTGAGGAGCGGCCTCTGGGTGTTGAGCATGGGCTTGTGCTTTACGTTGTGGGTTAAGGCTGGGCTGAAGGCCTTTGAGTGATGGGGATTGTGGTGCGTGTTTTTTTTTCTGGATTCGTTGCTGTGGCTGTTTTTCTGGGTCAGGCAGGACCTTGTGAGATGGATTTTCTCTCTCTCTCTCTCTCTCTATTTTTTTTTTCGGAAAAAGTTGTAGATTGATGATGACTGTTGAGCATATGCTCATTTGATCGCAGCTACATTAGGGTGCGCACCGTGTTTTGGCCGTTGGGCCTAGCTGCGTGACCATAACGCGATGCTCCAAATTGGTGTTGTCGTAATGTGTTGGGATACAGGCTGCTCTTGCTCTCTGGACACTGCTCTTGCTTGTTCAGGAGGTAATGGATGGCAGATACGGCAAGAGGGAGATTTCCGTCCCTTTACTTCCGTTTCATTTTACACCCCAGGTGTGGAAGACTCATTTTCTGCCTATTACCCAAATTGCTCTTTTGGCACCTCCCTACTTCAGATGATATAATCTTCCTTCATATCAATAACCCGATTATCAATACTCGAGCCCAAAAATGGCGTCTCTCAAGGCCATCATCCTGTCTGTGCCAACCGTCCTCGCAGCGATGGTGAACAACGGCTGTCGGGTCCCCACGCCGTGGACCACGCGGGAGCTTCCCCCCACGACGACGACGAGCACCGCTCCCGTCTTGACCGCGGCCGAGGCCGAGCCCTCGTGCGATTATACATATTGCGACGAGCACGGGTCCAAGTGGTGCTACTACTGGGATGGCGTGACGGCATATGATTGGTCAAAGGGGGCTATCCCGGCAGAGACGAGGGTTCCGCTCGGGCCGTGCCACGATGGGAAGTGAGGGTTTTGGTTTTCTGCACTCGTTCGGGCCGTGAGATGACGGGACGGGGTCTCGTGGGAAACCGAGTCCGGTGACTTGAGGTGGAAACTGAGTGGCTGATATGGGGGGGGGTGAGATGAAACGGGACAAACCCCCGTTGTTATCGGTGGTCCTCTTTGGAAAAGAAAGAAATTGTTTCGCTCATTGCTTCAGGTGGTTTTTTGTTGAACGCGTTGAGGAGTAGAATGTATTACCAGCATTCCCTGAGTCACAACTAAGTACATCGCAGATGCCAGTTCTATGATGCGCCGTTTCCCCAGACTCTCTCTCATGTGTATAGTAGTCCAATCACGTATGAAAAAAAAAAAAAGAATCGCATTGCTGTCATATATGATCAAGTCCATGGCCGCTTCAGTCACGACCAGAGAGCAGTGCGCGCCCCTGCTCTTGAACATGCCCTTGCTCCTCGGCGACATGGCCGTCATCTTTGATTTTGAAGGCGAAAATGCACGATGCCAAGACGAATACGCCGCCGAGAGCCATGACGATGGCGAAGCTATGATCGCCGGGCGTGCCTCGTGGTTTCTGGACCAGCTTGAATACCAAACTCGACCCCAAGGTAGCAACCATCTGGGGAACTGCGATGGCCATGTTGTGAATACCCAGAATGACACCGGCTTGGTCAGTTTCCTCGGCTTGACTTGTCTCGACGCGTCGGCCCGAGTCCTGAGAATGGCCGCTTGATGAGGCTTGCGGCGCCGCCATGTCCTGCAATTTCTTTGCCCGAGCAACGACATCGCGTCGACTGATTTCTGCACTGATGACGGCCCATGGGGCCCAGAGTGTCATGGCCCAGGTCACGCCGGCGAGTCCTATCAAGACGGTCGCGGCGGCTACGGACCGAACGAGCACTGTGCAGAACATGGATCCGGCAAACAAGAGCAGGGACCCGAGCCATGCTCTTCTCAGTGTGAAGCCCGGTATCATCAGACGATGCAGGTATGAGTTCCGGGCAAGCCCGGTGGATTTCGGGCCCGACGCCGCGCCGCCGCCGTCTTCATTCACAGAGACTGGTTGGCTGTCGAACGTGGGGGCAATGAAGAATGGCAGAAAGACATTCGTCAAGAGGCTGACGATGGCATTGACCAGGAGGGCAAACGTGCCGATGCGGGTGGCCTTCTCGTACAAGGCGCCGAGCTCTTCGGGCATCATGTTGGGCTTCTTTTCCAGGTACGGCTGGACGTAAATCTCTCCAATGTACGAGGATGTGTAGAACAAGAGGGGGAAGAAGCCGACCCAGGCGCAAAACTGTACCTGGCATACCCGCATGGTCTGAGGGGGTAATCGCTTGATCGATCTGAAGATGCGGAAGAAGAAGGAGAAGATGCTCGGCGTCTTCTTGACGGGGGACCCATCCAGCAGAGGGTTTCTCTCCGAAATGAAGGCTGCGCTCAGGGCGACAGTCACTGTGAGGCCGATGCTTGCAATGGCGCACAGAATCTTGAACTGGTTGTCTCCCAGGAACCACAGGTACGTGGGGAGATTGATGTAGCCGGCGAGATATCCCAGGATGTTTCCAACGCCAGTGACACGGCTGGCCATGGAATTGGCCTCCTCTTGCTGGTGCGCGGGCGCGCAGTCCACGATGAAGGCGCGGACAGCTGCTTGGACGGTGTTGATGGCAATGTCGAGGACGTATATGCCGACGACGGCAGCCACGATAATGACAGTCCTGACCCCTCCGGATTCAGGGTCGGCCCCGAAGATGCCCAGGACTCCGCCCACGATTTCTCTGGTCCAGCCCAGGAACAGGAGGCCGGTGACTGTGGCCGCGGCGCCGCCGACCATGAAGGGGCGGCGCTTGCCCCAGCTGGAGCGACAGTTGTCGCTCACGACCCCGACATACGGCACGACCAGAGTGCCGGTCAAGGGGCCGGCTATCCAGACCAGGGCCATGAGTGACTTGCTCAGGCCAAGAGACAGCAGGTACGGCGACCCGTTGGACAGCTCGACGGACCAGGCCATCTGCAGCCCGGCAAGGCCAATGGTGAGCATGACCATGTGCCAAAGACGCTTGGTTTCCTGACTTGCGTCGACATGCTCTGGCCGCCCCGGGTGGTTTCTGCCGGCGAACTCTGTGTTGTTGCATGGTTCATCACCACTTAGCAGGTGTGAGTCTTCATCCGCCTCGGCCGCGAGCCCATCTGTACGGATTTGGTTTGACATGCTGGGTGGTGAATCTTGGGCGTAGACTCTCACCGCCGGTGGACGAGCCATCCGTCGTGCTGACGACGTTTTCGGCGGGCCGCGTCGGTGCTGATGATCGGCCGTGTACGTGCGGCTCTGAGCTCCGAGATTGAGAAGCTGGTCGGAGTCCGCGGGTTGATTGCTAGCAGAGAGGTCCGAGTCGACGGACGGCTCAGCGCTGAGCGCAAGTCAACTTTCTGTTTCTGTTGAGAAACTCGCAGCTCATTGTGGCACGGCAGACTGACGACGGGTCTGGAGGCCACGAAGTCGAAGCGGACCGGCGAAGCTGATCTGGGCCAATGGGATGGCGCACATGTCCTGCACAATGGGGGGCCACCCTACATGTACATGTACATGTATGTTGTACTTGTACTACATTAATTACCGACGAGGCCGCGAACCTGGCATGACCAGCCATGCCCATGCCCATGTCCGTCATGACGGCAATGCGGCAATGCGGCAAAGCGGCAAAGCGGCAAAGCGGCAAAGCGGCAATGGATTGAACACCTCGTGTACGGATTACGGGAGTATGACGTGCCTGCGTCAGTGAGAAATCAAAGTCAACTGCCAACGACAAGTCCCGTGCGGAAGAAAAGTGCCCGGGTTTCTTGGACCCGCATGAACGAACTGGACCTGATGACGTCGAGACGCAGCCACGAGTCCCTGCTTCTTGTCTCGTCACGTTGTTTAATTATGGAGACGGCGAGTTATTTTCTGCTTTCCTTTCCCAGCTGCTACGTTGTGGGTGTCAGACTGTCCCCCCTGTCAGCGAGCGAGTCGAGCAACACTATCTAATCCGTACTCCGTACATGCAATCCGTAATCCGCAATCCGCACATATTGTTAGTGTTGACTGGGCCGACTTGTGCCGTCCCGAGCGGTCTGTCTGTGGGGGTTCATCCGCGCGCGGCGTCTGGGGCGGCCTCCGACACTCCGTCCCTCCCGATTGACTCGGCTCAATGCAGGACCAGGGCAAATGATTGAACAGATCGCGGTGAAGACTATTTTCCCCTCTGCCTTGCCTTGCCTTGCCTTGCCTTGCCTTGCCTTGCCTTGCCTTGGCTGATCAGAACATGGCGGTGGAATTTTCAAACCAGTGGCTGAATTCTTTGCACGGAATTGGCGTGAGACTTGACCTCATCAACTCAAAAGCGTACGAGTGCTGCGCTTGCTGACGAGTTTTTTGAGAGCCTTCAAAGTAAAAAAAATCGAAGCTGCTCTCCGGAGCTCCACATCCGTACTAGCGCCAGATTTCGCGCGCATTTGCAATGCTGGGTGCGTGCATGGACGGTCCTTTTCTTCTTTCCGTTTGCCGCTGGCCGACGGAGTACATACATCTACACCCCCACTGTGTGTACATGTGTGTACACAATGCAGGCTAGGTCGGCCGCCCTAATAAGTTAGTAGAGTCCAGACCAGACCTGGAACGTGCAAAAGCGCCAGGCTGCTCCACTGCAAACGGCCATGTTCCCTGTCGACTCGACTCGAGGGGGACTGTCTTGTGGCTGGCTGTCAGCGCGTCCAGAGATGATCCACTTGCCCCACAGATGCCCAGATGCCCAGATGCCTGCCCAGACGTCCCCAGCATGCACTCCAAGCTTTTGTCAAGCGAAAAAGCGAAAAAAGCCCCTGCAGCCTCCACTGCAGCCTCCGCACCCCACGTCCTTCTCCGCGACCAGGACGAAAATGGGCCGAAAAGACGTAACGCCACCACTCCGTATTACGGCTTAATACGCCCTTATCGTGCATTGCGACGAGGGTTTCCTGCGGGCGCCCCCCAAGCCGGCGTCGTGTTTCCCGGCTTTGCCAAAAGCAGGCTTGCAGATTTCCCAGATACACATTACAAACACATTGTAGATTCCCTTTAAAATGTCGTGGACCTGCCCACCCACCCCCAAAGTGCGCCATATCTCAACGCGAGACAACATCGACAACAACATCGACGACAACACCGACAACAACACCGACAACGAAACAAACGGCCAACTTTCCCATCCCGTCTTGTGTCTGGCCGCGTATACATTGTACACAGCAACCTTCACTACCGCCCACAATGACTATTCGAGACCGGTTCCGACGCGCGTTTCGCAAGTCTGATAGCTCAGACACCATCTCTCAGACGGGGAGCAACACCACCACGACCACCACAACCACCACAAGCGAGACGTCTTCATTACACAAGTCGACGGCGAGCAGCGGCAGACTCGCGAGAACATTTACCTGGGGCCGTCGTTCAAAGAACGGGTCGGAAGGGGAATCCAAGAAGAACAGGAAGAGCAAGAAGGTCCATCCCAGCCAGCGACCACTTACTCTGCAAAACCTCAAGCACCAAGAGATGCTCAGCCATTTCACCATGACATTCGGAGCCAGCGACCCAGACCAGGTCGAATCCCTCAGCTTCGTCGGCATAAGCCCGTGTTGCACGCGGGCGCCCAGCCTGGAGATGGACAGGGCGGACAGGGCCGGCTTTAGCACTTCGCTGACGGACTCGCCGAACCTCGACTCGGACCGAGACTGAGCAGCAGCAGCAGCCACGCCACAGGTGACATGTATGATGTCTGACAGACAGCCTGAGACAGGCACCATACATGTACGCAGGCGCGCCGCGTCCGCCACGAAAAGCCACTGAGCCGGCTCTCACTTCCACCCGAGCCGGCCACCCGAGCCGGTCACCCGAGCCGGCCACCTGCCCACCCACCAATGCAGCCTCCAGCCATCCAACTAGCTGATTTGACGTGATGACTCGCTGCTGACTGCTGACAAATTCTGTTCCTCACAACTGCGAGTCATCAGCGCCCAAGGCTACCCTACAGTGGCACACCGGAGAAGCTGCCGAGACTCAACGCATGTTTGTTGCTTTCCTTGGACGCGCACGACCTTCTTCGGGCTTTTTTTTTCCCCTGCTTCTCTTCTCTTTTGTCTGGCATGTAGTAAAGAAACAGAGCACGGTCTTCGCGGACCATGGATGGTAGTACGGATCAGAGTCTTTTGCCATTTTCCCTTCTAGCCTTACAATGGTCAACATCCATCCAACTCGACTTCTTCATGCATTCATTCACTTTAATTCACGATCCTATCATGATGCAAACAAGACCATGGATATATATAAAAATAGGGCGTTCGGAATTAACACCCGTCGGGCATCAGCATTCACGGATCACGGGACTGGCAGTCGTGGATAAATGACTTGCCTTGGCGTCAAATGGGGTTCAACTACAATCATGTCACTGCTTTCTGCATTTCGCGCACTCGCGAGAGTTCATTAATACTGCATAGACGATTAGATAACATCATTATTGACCATGCAATCGTGAGAATTCCTTGCTCGTTCTGTGTGTCTGTGACAGACATAAAGTGGCCGACTGATGATAAGCAGTGAGTGAGAATGCCTAGATAGGTAGGTATGTGTGAGTGTGTGTGAGTGCGTGTAAGTGTGCTGAAAAAAACTTGGCGACGTCGGCAACGTCGGTCAGATGTCAGATTGTCAATTCTTCACAGAGGAAGAAGGAGCGATGGGCGTGGCTTCCAATTCACGGGTGCGAACTCGAGCCCTGCCACCTGTAGCGGCTGGCACCATTCACTGCTCCTACCATTTCGAAAGAGCAGGTGTCAACACATGGATCCATCCACGTGGACGGCAACAATGTCAATCAAGCAGGCTGTCTCTTGCTCGACGAAGCTCTATGCTTCTTGCAAAGACACGACTCGGGAAGCCCTTCCAGACAGTCGGCACTCTTCAAATCACCAACAATGTCTACCAGCAAGTCGTTCTTCGTCTTGAAATCAAAGGCCATACCAACGCGGTACGGACTCTCCAGAAACATACAAACTTTGCTCCAAGGTCTGGACAGTTACCACTCGGGCAGCGTGGATGTTTCAGAGCTGGGGAGGCTGGTTCGTTTGAGCCCTCGACGTAGAGCGGCGGTTGCAAACACGATTACAAAATGCGCAAACATCCTCAAGAAAGACCCTTCAGAGGTCAAAACATGCGTTGACATCATAGAAATGTGTACAGAAATCTTGGACATTGCAGGCAAGAACCTCCTAGCCATCGCAGCAGCTTTGGCACTCGCTTACAGACAAGCACAGATAGGCAAACACCCACAGAGGAAGGGTTTCCCTTCATGAAGCTGCCAATCGAGATTAGAGAACGGACACTGGACTTGATGATCGACAACACCTTTCGTACGCAGACCGTGGTACCAGCGATCAAGACAGCTGCTTGCAGATGTCCCAAGTACGATAGAGATCACGTCTTCCAAACATCACAGATGAAGACGCTGCCGAATTTGCTAGGCCAGGCACTGGGCGAGGAGTTCTATCGAATATTCTTCCGGAAGAAGAAGTTCCGATTTAGGTGCGCTTGCGAGTTGCTTGTGCATCTCAACGACAACCCGCACCTCAGACATCACGTCCGCCACATTGTAGTTCACTGGTGCGGCCCCCAGTCGGCCGAAGCATTCAAAGCGATACCCAAGTGCCCGAAACTTGAGTCTCTGTCAATCAATCTATCCAAATCGACTTTGATGCATCTGAACGAGCGGGCAGAAATAATGAGAACGTATTTTCCGATTGCCTATCGAAATATACGCATGTCAGACGTTTTGGGTATGGACGAGCTATTAGAAATTCGCGGTCTTCAAGACGTCCACGTCTTTCATATCCAGCCGAAGAGCAATTCGCATAGCGTGGAGATGGACAGGGCGTGTCTATGGGAAATGCTGACGCGTAAACTTACCTTACCACCGGACGTGAGTATTGCTTGAACCGCCAAACTGGGTGTTATGGACGCTGACAGGCAATAGCCTCTGATATAGGGACAAGATAGTAGAAAGGGGCACGCATGTTTATCAGTGTTCGGGGAAGATGAAGGAGGCTTTACAGTGTCTTGGGATGGAGTTGAGACAGTTTCAACGGCAAATGATACAACTTTTTCTTTCGTAGCTAAGCAGGGCAGCCCCTGGGCGTGTTGTCATATTGACTGCTCACGCAAAGAGCAAATATTGGGAATTGATGAATGATGTGACAACTGATAAATTACGAAAGCCTCCACTTGGTGAAGTCACTAAAGGTTTCGTACTCAAAAAGCGTTGTCGGGGGTTTTATCTTGTCTTGCACTCTCACACCAAAGTGTGGGCATCCGGCTCAAGATCAGTTTTGAAGACGACTGATCGAGCAATGGCAGAAGACGACTATGCAGAACAAACTTCGTGATTAACGAAGAACCTACCATGTACGGACCAAACGTGCCAAATGTGAGTTTCATGGCTGGGCTTGGTCCAAATTCCCGAGAATTATTCGAAACCCAGAGTATGCAGCCACTTGCGCTCTGGGTTCAATGTGATCGGGTGTATACGCGAGAACGAGTTGCTCATTCTGTACGGAGTACCTCGGAGAGACTATTCCAAAGTCTGGGCTGGAGCAAGATTAAAGATTTGCCGTGAGCACCAAGTGGGTTACGGGGGGGCCCTTCGGAAAAACGTTCAAGCCTGATAATTAGAAGTCGTTGGCGCGTTCACGTGACTATCAATAATTTGGTGTGCGCACCAGCAGTTTGCCCTACTCGTGCCCCCACCCACAGGGTCGAAATTTCCACCACGTTAAGCGAGCGTAGACCAAACCTCCGCCATCTTCACTTCAACCCGAATCCATCGACCCATATTCGAGCACACGGCAACGACCGGTACAGTTGCCCATCATGTCGCTCGTTTCGGGAGAGAAGACGAACTTCCAGTTCGTAAGTAACGCCCGCCTTGCCATCGATCGGCGATGCTCTCGATTTACACAACCGTTCCGGCCAGCTTGGCTGTGAAATCTCGACAAGTCGCCGGCGAATCGAGCACTATTTCCCCTGTCAATCATCGTCTTCAGCGGAGTTTTGGGGCTAACATCAAGGCAATAGATCTTGCGTCTTCTGAACACCAATGTTGACGGCAAGCAAAAGGTCATGTACGCCTTGACTAAGATCAAGGGTGTCGGTCGCCGATATTCAAACTTGGTCTGCAAGAAGGCTGATGTCGACCTGAACAAGCGGTACGAAAATGGCCATCCCCCTTGTCTCTCGCAAAAGCATGACCACGCAATGGCGGAGCAACGAAAGTTCTCTTGAGAACACCATGGCGGAATCGGCAAAAAAAGAAAAAAAAACTAACGCATTTCTCTTTCGCAGCGCCGGTGAGCTTACCTCGGAAGAGCTTGAGCGAATCGTCACCATCATCCAGAACCCTACTCAGTACAAGATCCCCACCTGGTTCCTCAACAGACAGCGCGACATTGTCGACGGCAAGGACTCCCAGGTCTTGGCCAACGGTGTGGACTCCAAGCTCCGTGATGACTTGGAGCGCTTGAAGAAGATCCGCGCTCACCGTGGTCTCCGTCACTACTGGGGTCTCCGTGTCCGTGGTCAGCACACCAAGACCACTGGTCGCCGTGGCCGAACTGTCGGTGTCTCCAAGAAGAAGGGTGGTTAAACAAGTTGATGATTACTACTGCAAATGGCATATGGGGAGGGGGGTTGGGGAAGGCGTGTCGGATCGGGTTTATCTCATCTTTGTGTGCACATTTTCTCAAAAATAAAAACTTGAACGGGGGGTTTTTGTCTCGAGGGGCATGCAGCTAGGCCTAGCTGTACTCTAGATCCGGAGTGACGAATGAGAAAGCATTCAAACAAAACCGTCTTTGATCTACTTTCTCTGCCGTGTCTTTTGTAGTGGTGGAGCCTGGAGAAGCGACATTGGTGAAGGCCATGAACATAATTAATGTACGCTTGCGGTGACTATTGCTGTCCGCAGTGTTCAAACCACTTTTTCTTGCTTGACCGCCAACTTGCTGTCGAATCTGATGTAATGGCAGTGGAGGTGCAAAACAGCCGAAACTGAAGTATAAACAGAGGGATGGATATCAGCTTCTAATTTTGTCATGTCTGTAAATCCTTGGTATTGCATTCATTCAATCCTCGTGAGTAACTGCCATGTCCAGCACCTCCACCCTTCCCTGACCCTTGGTCTCGTTCCCAATAAAATCCGACAAGGCCTTGAACGCACCAGGCTCTACGAATCCAACGACTTCCCATTCCGAACCGACGACATATTGAGTTTCTACTTGCTCGACGTATCCCAAGATCTTGTCCTTGACGGTCCCGGGTGCCCTTTGTTCTCCACCATCGTCCTCCTTGGCCGCTCCCTTGTTCCCAGCTGCCTTGAAAGCTTGCTTCAACACATTGGTAGGACATGAGACCCGTAACCTCATTCTTGCTCTAGCCACGGGGATAGGCTGATGCGCAATCAGAGCCTTCATGGCCTCCAACGCCTGACTCTTGGCACTTTTCGTCGTGACAACGCCAGTCCAGTTGTGTTCCTTGATCCTGGTGGGCTTGGCTTCGCCATCGTCGCCCGTCGCCGGCGTGCCCGCACCGCTCCCTGCACCACCACTTTTCTCTGCGGAATTGTTATGAGCGTGGGAGCTCAACATGTCGAGCGCCTTCTCGATCATGCCAATGGTGTATACCCGCTTTGTCCTCGGGTCCACCAGCTTGCTTGCCACTATGCCGATGACCTCGTTGTGCACGCGTTCCGATTGTGCCGCTCGTTCCTTCTCGCCGACCTGCAGCTCTCCCTTTTTGAGAATCTCCAACACGATATCGTCGGTGGACTTGCCCTTGCCAAAGGCCTTTTCGAGGTCCTCCCGCGGCGCCGTCTGTCCCTTGGAGACGTTCAGGAAGACGTTTGGGATCTGGAGGACGTTGTCCAGGTCGGTCTCTATTCCAGACCGCCATTCCATGACCTTGTTCTTGTAGCAAGCGATTTCGAATCGTTTCTTGCCCTTCTTCAGGCGCACAAGCGACACGTTTGTCAGCTTGATCTGGTTGGAGGGCTGTTGGATCTGAGGCATGGCGGGCTGATGATGTATGAGTGCTGGGCTTGGAATAGCAAGTAAAGCAAGAACAGGAAAGATGGGCTCGAAAGAAGAAAACAGGCAGGAACCGCTGGCTTTGGTTCCGTCAGAAGATGTCCGTCTCCGGTATCAAGGATGCGAAAAAGATAAAAGTCTAGCTTAAATACGAGCGAAGAATGAATGGCAAAGGCACTGGCACTGGCACTGCTGTACCTGAGGTGAACCCCGCCATGCGCATGCCAGCAGCGAAATTCTTTGGCTGCCCCGCCTTCCTCCCTGGACCTCTTTCTTCTCTACGGATTATTACTAGTGACCCTACTACGCCAAAGGGTCAAATTCGACGGGGTTGAGTCACAGCAGAAGTGCCTGTCCGATCCACGGTAGACCGACCCCTCGAGTTTTGTACGAGTTGGAGCGTTCCGACCGCAACTCCTCGAAGCCACCCGTCGCGACCCGTCCTGGAATCCTGCAGTGATCATCAAGTTCTGCCCAAAACACAATGGCGTCTGTTCCTGACCAAACGGCCGCCGCCGCTGACGCAACTGCCCGGGATGCGGCGTCCTCGAAGCAGGATATCAACCCCTGGTCGGTATCAGGCGAGGTTGGGGAGGATGGCAAGGTCAAGGCCATTGACTACCGTAAACTCATCGATGAGTTCGGTACCAGCTCCATCAACGAGGCGCTGTTGCAACGCTGGGAAAAGATCACTGGCACTAAACCTCATCGATTCATGCGCCGCGGCATCTTTTTCAGTCACCGCGACCTGGACATGGTTCTTGACCGTTACGAGAAGGTTTGGACCCTTTGCCTTTGCACCTGCAATGGTGCTGCTTTGTGTCAAGGGTTACTAAGAGGATAGTTTTAGAATGAGCCCTTCTTCCTCTACACTGGTCGTGGACCGAGCAGTGACAGTATGCATATCGGTCATACCCAAGTGTTTGACTTTGTGAAGTAAGAGCGGAGACAAAATCCGGAGACACAACCAGACATAGATAGCACTGACTTGTACGATTTAGGTGGCTGCAGGAGACTCTGGACGTCCCCTTGATTGTCATGTTGACTGATGGTGAGATGGACTGTGCCCGAGCTCACAAAACAGGACAGTGCGATTGACGGTGTTTTTTTTTTCCTAGACGAAAAGTATCTGTTCTCCGAGAAGCGGACTGTAGAGGAGGTCATGGGGTACAGCCGAACCAACGCCATGGATATCATTGCCGCTGGTTTTGATCCCAAGAAGACGTTTATCTTTTCAGACTTTGCTTACGTCGGCGGCGCCTTTTACAAGAACATTGTTCGCTTTGCGAAGAGAGTGACGTACAATACCGCCAAGGCAATTTTTGGATTCGACGGAAGGTAATATCATCTGCTCCTTTGGTACGCCCCTATAAGAAGTCGAGTTGTGACAGTACTAAGTCCTGGAAAGTTCAAATATTGGCAAGATTCATTTTGCCAGCATCCAAGGCGCAACGTCGTTTGCCTCTTCGTTCCCCCACATCTTTGGCGAGGACGAGAAGAAAACGGCCAGCATTCCGTGCTTGATTCCCTGCGCCATCGACCAAGACCCTTACTTCCGCTTGACGAGAGATTGTGCCTCGGGCCTGAAGTTTGCCAAGCCGGCTCTGATTCACATGCGATTTCTTGATGCCTTGCAAGGACCCGGATCGAAAATGTCGGCCAGTGACGATAACTCTGCCATTTTCTTGAGCGACTCTGCAAAACAGATCAAGACAAAGGTCAATAGATACGCATTCTCTGGTGGACGCGAAACTCTAGAGGAGCATCGCGAGAAGGGCGGCAACGCCGACGTGGATGTCGCTTATCAATACCTCACCTTCTTCATGGAGGATGATGAAGTGAGTGGATATCGCCAGCGGGGGGGGGGGTCTATTTCGGACAAACTAACCGAGTAAACCTCTAGGAGCTTAAGAAGATCAAGGACGACTACACTAGCGGCAGGCTGCTCACAGGCGAGGTAAGGACATGATTCTGGTATAGATAAACTCGCTGCGAGCCCAGATTGGCTGACCACAAACTACAGTTGAAAGCAATTTGCATCGACTGTCTCCAGAAATACGTCGGTGCTTTCCAAGAACGACGCTCCAAGGTCACAGACGCCGTGGTGGACGAGTTCATGTCTGTCCGTCCCCTGGAGTGGAAAGGAAACCCCAACGTTCCGAGAGCAGACCTCGTCGTTCCAGTGACCAAACCAGCCGACGGCGTCGCATCTGCGGATGCTGCAGGAGCATCAGGTGAGATGAGTAAGAACCAAATGAAGAAACTCCTCAAGGAGCAGCAGAACGCTGCCAAGAAGGCTGCAAAGGCTAAGGAAAAGGAAGCGGCAGAAGCTGCGGGTGACGACGAAGCATAGAAAAAATAAATAAACTCCTTCAAACCCACGTCTGTAGACAATGAGAAATGCTTTTTCTCGCGACAGTGACCCCGCCCCATGTCGAAAGGAACAAGTGTTTGATGCATCGTGACATGACAACCAATGAATGGATGCACAAGCCGATGGTCTGTTGCAAGTCACACGAAACCAACTCAAATCCGGTTGCACAAGGTGGACTGCAAAAAAACAGTTTCCTGAACCCTGAGCCACCTCTTTTTGAATGGCGGCCGTTAGATGCACGTTGGCACTCGCAGCTGTTTGGCTGGGACAAAGAATGCTACAACGAATCAGGCAGAGATGAACAATAGAAAGGTGAAAGGGCACTGTTGCACCTTTGTGCACAGTCGGTTACGGCGGCAAACGGGCGAGTTGACTGGTATAAAGAGGGCTGGGCAAACCATGCGGTGTTGCGCGGAGAGGATAGATGGACTTTATTTTTACTTATTTTTTGACTCAACTTGTGTTTCATTTTCTGCCTCTTTTTATATTTGCTTAATCTGGTTCGTTTGGCTTTCACCAAAAAAAAGGGTTTTCCTTCAGCAGGTTTCTTTCTTCATCGCGTCCACTTGTAATCTGCTGGTCAGTTTCGGAAAATTCGGGTACAATGAAGTTTACTACTATGATTCATATGGTCAGCTGGCTGGCCAATGTGGGCATCGCCTCAGCAATCGTCGTGGGCAGAGGGGGAGGTGGAGGAGGAGGAGGCGAAGAAAATAACACGACATATCCCAAGAACTGGGCCGTGACATTATTCAACAGTTTCGATACCATGGATGTCTTTGGGCCAATCGACGTGCTCTCCTACGCATCCATGAGCAAACAACTCAATCTCAGCTTCGTTGCCGAGACCATGGATCCCGTGAGGATGCGCCCCGTCTCGCAGGCCGCCAACAAGATGGGCTCACACTTCGAGGCCTCCATCAACCCCACGCATACTTTTGACAAGCCGCCGAGGGATATCGATGTGTTGCTCGTCCCGGGTGGACCGGGCGTGAGAAATGCCAGCGTCTCCCAGGCCGCGGTGGATTTCGTCCGCAAGACGTACCCGACCGTCAAGTACTTGTTGACGGTGTGCACCGGATCAGGCATTGCTGCCCGGGTAGGCGTCTTGGATGGCAAGCGGGCGACGACCAACAAGGCTGCTTGGAAGGAAATCGTTCCGATGGGAAACAAGGTGAAGTGGGTGTCGCCGGCGAGGTGGACGGTGGATGGTAATGTTTGGACATCGTCAGGTGTATGTTTGTTTCTCTCTCTTTCTTTCTTGTTTCGACGGGCACGTGCGTTGCGCGGAGCAGAGCAAGAGCTGACTCGACATCAGGTGACCTCCGGGCTCGATCTCATCTTCGAGTTCATTGATGTCATGTACTCCAAGGACCTGTCACGCAGGCTCCAGGGCACCGTCGAGTACGAGCGAGCCAAAGACGCATGCGACGACCCCTTTGCGGCCTTGCACGGCGTTCAGCCTACTGGCGATTGTCGCGCGTGATTGAGCCTTGGCCTAGGGTATTTACAGTCAAACCCCGTGTCACAGGTCACGTGCGCAATTGCGCCATACATAACGCCACCTAGGGCGTAGTGAGTGGAGCTGTTAGGGATGCTATAGTAAAAACAAACAGGGATTAGACGGCAGGGCGTTCGAGCGACGGAGAAGAAGCTAATGCGCGCGGATGGAGCTGGACTGATAGACGCCGCTATAGAGTTTCGAGCACTACTCCGTAATACCATCTGACTGCCATGTTACGTGTGCCGGCTGACCTTCCCAAAACGCCGAATGGGTGACTCAGAAATCCACCGCGACCGATTGAGGCTGCGGGTAACAGGAGGCCGCAGTGAACCACTAGGACAGCTGTTAGTGTAATAGGATGTCCCGTGGCACTCCTGCTGGTGCTGGTGCTGGTGCTGTTGCTGGTTAACCAGTAGCGCCCCATGGGTCTCACGTTCCTGCAGGCCTAACTGCGTCGTTTGCGGCGGCCTCGTCATCCACTTTCGCTCGCCCTCGGAGCTTCTCCTCGCTCGTTGTCTAGCTCTCTCTCCCACACACTCTCTTCATCCTGTTTCATCCTCGTACCCTCCCCATCTTTCTTTGCCCATCCCCAAAAGAAATCCAACAAGACTCCCCTTCACAACCTAATCAAGTCTCGTCTCTTGCTGCCGTTTCCTCCAGCATCAGCCCGTCAACCATGCGGCTGTCCACCTCTGCCCTCGTGCTCGGCGCCGCCTCCTCCGCGGTTGGCCTCCAGGAACAAAAGGTCCTCAACAACCCTTCGAAGCTGCCCTTCGGCATCGACCTCAACAAGATTGGCAATGTCGACTTTGACACCTGGACCAAGCCCCTGAAGGAGGCATATGGTGAAGCCTCGGCCGAGGCCAAGGGCATTTGGGACGAAGTAACTATGCTTGCACCAGATGCTGTCGATGCGTTCAAGAAGCATGTCATCAACGCAAAACCCAAGAAGCACTCGCGCATTCCCAACAATAAATGGGACCACGTCGTAAAAGGCGCTGATGTACAGTCCATCTGGGTCGAGAATGAGAAGGGCGAGTCCCACCGCAAGGTCGGTGGCAAGCTTGACAACTACAACCTTCGTGCTAAGAAGGTCGATCCCGCCAAGCTGGGTGTCGACAAGGTCAAGCAGTACAGCGGTTACCTGGATGACGATGAGAAGGACAAGCATTTGTTCTACTGTGAGTGCGAAATCAGAATTGCATGATGGATAGCTGCAATGATCGATCGGTAGTGGACATGGATGAAAGATTCCAGTCAAACGAGCATAATGGCTAATTCTAATATCTAGGGTTCTTTGAGTCACGCAACGACCCCAAGAATGACCCCGTGGTCCTCTGGCTTAACGGTGGCCCGGGTTGCTCATCGCTTACCGGTCTCTTCATGGAGCTCGGCCCTGCTTCCATCAACAAGAAGGTTGAGGTGGTCCACAACCCATACTCATGGAATGCCAATGCTTCCGTTATTTTCCTCGATCAGCCCGTCAATGTTGGCTACTCTTACGGAAGTGGCTCTGTCAGCAACACCGTTGCTGCTGGCAAGGACGTCTACGCTCTCCTCACTCTCTTCTTCCATCAGTTCCCCGAGTATGCTAAGCAAGACTTCCACATTGCTGGCGAGTCCTACGGTGGCCACTATATTCCCGTCTTTACCTCTGAGATCCTATCGCACAAGGATCGCAACATTAACCTCAAGAGCGTTCTGATTGGAAACGGATTGACCGATGGTTACACTCAGTACGAGTACTACCGCCCAATGGCTTGCGGTGATGGTGGCTACCCTGCTGTCTTGGACGAGAGCGCCTGCCAAGGCCTGGACAACGCCCTCCCCCGCTGCCAGTCGTTGATCAAATCTTGCTATGATTCCGAGAGTGTCTGGACCTGCGTACCCGCCAGTATCTACTGCAATAATGCCATGATTGGTCCTTACCAGCGCAGCGGCCGCAACCCTTACGATGTTCGCCGTGACTGCAAGGGCAGCAGCCTTTGCTACGACGAACTCGAGTACATTTCTCAGTGGTTGAACAAGCCCGAAGTCATGGAGGCTCTCGGCGCCGAGGTTGACAAGTACGACAGCTGCAACTTTGACATTAACCGCAACTTCTTGTTCCAGGGTGATTGGATGAAGCCTTACTTCAGATTGGTTCCCCAGATTCTCGACAAGATCCCTGTCCTCATCTATGCTGGCGATGCTGACTTCATCTGCAACTGGCTCGGTAACCAGGCTTGGACCAACCAGCTCGAGTGGTCCGGCCACGAGGGCTTCAAGAAAGCTGAGAGCAAGGGAATCAAGGTTGCCTCCAGCAAGGATGGCAAGGACTACGGCAAGTTGAAGTCTCACGGCAACTTGTCCTTCCTCCAGATCTTCAAGGCCGGACACATGACGCCCTTTGACCAGCCCGAGCCTTCGCTCGATTTTCTGAACCGCTGGTTGTCTGGCAACTTGAAGGCTTAGATTAAGGGCCCACTCTGGCAGGAACAGATTGGCCAAGAGATGACGAGAGAGAGGCATA
This sequence comes from Epichloe aotearoae, assembly GCA_000729855.1. Classification (NCBI taxonomy): domain Eukaryota; kingdom Fungi; phylum Ascomycota; class Sordariomycetes; order Hypocreales; family Clavicipitaceae; genus Epichloe; species Epichloe aotearoae. The sequence continues at coordinate 5,941 of JFGX01000161.1, read as the reverse complement.
TACGCAATAGATGATAGACCTATGACCCAGCTTTATGCTGCATGTCTTCCAAACTGCGTGTTACTACTAGCCAGAGCAGAGATTGTATAATTGGATGCATTGGTAAGACTTTTGCTTTTCTGCTATATCGAATATCATGCGGCAGACTCGGGCGCCAGTGACAGTCAGTTCCTACGTGAGATGCAGCAGCTAAAAAAGGCCAATAACCATGTTGCTTGTCGTCAGCTGCTACAGCCTTTGGCATCCCATCGACTATCTAGACAGACGCCCAAATATGATGCCAAGGTGCGGGACATGACTGAGGAAAAATTCGTGTTCGCGATGTATAGTTAGTCATGCTAGTTTATAACCCCGGAGGAGACCAAAACGTTTTGTATTCTAGATGCAACTCTCCTGGGCAGGAGATGAAAACTGCTTGTATCATCTAGTTTGAATAGTTCCCGCGCTGGCTCACGTGACGCGACACGACGCGAGTGCATTATTGTGCATCTTGTAAAGTTGGTCTCAGGAAACTTGGTAACCTTGCACTGCTACGTGGTGAGAATGAGTGCTTTGTTCGTTTGTCTTTTGACGGGGCTACGGATTACGTGAGGCCCTCGATGTTGTAAATCGCTCGGGCATGAGATACGCTGTGCATTGTATTTGGAAAAATTAGAAACAAAAAAAAAAAAATGTGCAATGAAAAAGGAACAGCATAATAAGTTGCTCCAGGACAAAAGGTATTGAGCTTCTAGAAGGAAAACGACTTTCACGAGCTAGTCGGGATGTCATTTCTGACATCGATTACGGAGCCTGGAGCCGAATTTGTTGAGGCGCGAAGACCGAAGAGGACCAGGATCCCTTGTCAATTTCAATCATTGTCGTTGGTACCAAGAAGAGCCTCGGCCAGGTTGCGGGGACCTGAGAATACGGGCGCGTGGGGTTTCTCGTTGTTTTAAAAGGTTGTCTTTATTTCATTTCAAACAAGCACTGGCAAAACGACTATCCCCCAAATTGGCAAGCGCATGCTATGCACGACACGCCAACATCAAGCTCTGCCATTGATTCTCGGCCGAATGAAGTTTTTGAGAATGCGTCCCGTGGCCACGCGTTCCCTCGCCGAGCTTCGTCATGTTCCCCAACAAAAAAGACGAAAATTAGGAAAGAGGCATGCATGATCCCTGCTCTAGTGCCAGCATGAGTGGAGACGAAACCGATTGAGGAACCTCCTTCGTAATACATGTACAATGTAAGTATCCAACCAGCTTGCGATAGATACCCGGAGACAAGCTAGACCTTGGTTGAACAAGAGAGAACTGCGCAATGTCAATGAGGCCGCGTTCTTTTATACATGCACAACACTTTTTCTTCATGTGCATTTACTTGCCCTTTCGAGTAATCCAAGCCGCACAGAGGTTGATGACATCATAGCTTTTCTTTTTAAATCACCGATGCAACCAGATTGGCTTGATTGTGGACGCCGGAGCATATCGCTTTCACACACGTTTGTTATGTGTTCCGTCAGTCTCCGCGGTTTCCGAGTATCTTGGATGCCGAGGGACAAGAAGGCCAGGAGCAACAACGGCGTGGGGCATTGCGCATCTCAACAACCTTTTTCTGGCATCTTGGTTGGCTTCTTCTTGTCCAAAGATCTGGGTTCTGATAGAGACACGCCCACCGCGGCTGCATCAAGGTAGCTCGGGACCTGTGGTCATTGAATGCTGATAAGGGTTCAGTGGCCGGGCGAATCCGCGAGAGGAGACCGAGTCGTGCATATTGCCTCGTTCTCAGGACGAAATATGCCAGACGAAAGAGCGATGGATCTGGGAGAGAGGCCAGGCGGTAATCCGTACAATGTGCGCTGCCCACCAGCCCAACAGGGTCGCAGTTGCCTCTCCAGTTTCCCCTGTTAAGGGATAGAATGGCTTATGTAATAAAGTGTGAATCAGGTTAGTAGTAAGGGTAAGGCGATTATAGCTATAGGAGATAGTAATAAATATTATTATTACCTAATTAATTTTAGTATAACTTTATAGTAATAAGACTAGAACTTATTATCTATTTAATTAGAATTACCCTATAAGAATTAATTATATCTTAAGGAATATAAAAATTAAAAATAGTACTAAATAAATAAATAAAGATTAATTAAATAAAGAAATAATCTATAGAATATTACTAAAGTATAGCTAAGGTTAGAAATAAAATAGATCTATATTCTTAGAGCTATAGTTACTAATATAGGATAATAAGAGATAAGAAATAAACCTAACTATAGCTAGGAATAGCTTTAAATAATAAGGTAGTAATTACTAAGGACTATAGGACTTAAGGGATAGGTTTATAGACTATAGGACTTAAATATACTAGCTAGAATATAAATAAGAAAAACCTTATATCTAATAAGAATAAGAATCCTAAATAGGATTATAACTAGAAATCCTATACTAGAGATCTAGAATTATAAGGAAACTAGGGATAGAATAATCTAAGTAATAAATAGATAGAATAGAAATAGTATATAAATAAACTAAGAATTTAAAGGTTAGTATTATTAGGAATAATTAATTAATTAAATACTAAAGGATCCTAGAGATCTTATCTTAGAATAAATATACTAAGATATAAGAGCACTTTAAATTAATTTAAGGGACTAGGGAAATTATATTTAACCTAAAGAAACTACCTCTAGTAATCCTTATTTTTAGACTTAGTAAAAGGCTATAAAATACTATTATCTCCTTAGGGAGAAAATATAACCTAGATAAGTATAGATAGTAAGATCTTTCTCTAACTTCTTAGAGACTATAAAATTATACCTAAGATCTAGAAACTTAGCCTAGTAATTAGTATTTACTAGACTTAACTTACTAAAAAGACTATATTATAGGCTTTATCTAGATAAGGTAATAAGTTAACTATTATACTACTATATTTATTACTATAAAATAATACCTAACTATAAAGATTAAATTAAAACCTTTAGCTATATTTAATTACTTATACTATAGTAAAGGAGTTACTATTATAGGTAAGTATAATACCTCTAGATAAGAGGGCTAAACCTTATACTTTAGGATTAGCTTTAAGTAACCTCTTACCTTTAAAAACTATAGTTTACTAAGCTAATTATATTACTAAGTTTTAATAAAAGGTATATAAACTACTAGCTTTACTCTTACCTTACTTTACCTTACCTTTATCTCTATATTTTTACTTATCTAATCTTCTAATTAAATAGTATAGTATAAATATAGTTTATATACTATATCTTTATAGAGGGAATTTACCTTAGAGATAAGAATAAAAGGTTTAAAGAGGTAATTATTATAGAAGTTTAGAAGTACCTAACTTAGGAGTTAAGATTAGTAAAAGAAAAGAGAAAGGTAGTAAATAATAATAGGATAGTTTTCCTACTAGTTAGGGAATACTTAGTTTTTCTTTTTTTTTAAACTTTAGGTAACTTAATAAAGAACTTTATTATAGTAAGTTTTAAGTTTAACCTAACCCTTTATCTTAACTAGAATTTATTATAGTATATTCCTAGCTTTATTAAAAAATCTCTTTTACCTATACTTAAGTAACTTTATTTTTATTTTCTAAAACCCTTAATCTAATCCCTTTTATAAACTATTTACTACTTAAGACTTAATTATAGTTAGACCTAGACCTAGACTTTAACTCTAAATTAGAAAAGGGCTTATCTCTATTTTACCTAAGTCTAGGCTCTAAATTACTACTTATTTTAACTTAAGTAGAAGATATATTACTACTCTTTTTAACCTTATTAATTTAATCCCCTAAGTCTAAGAAAGCTAGTAAATTAGGATAAACTACTACTATAAATATTCTACCTTAACTAATAATATTATATAATATTAGAGAAATAACCTTCTCTAGTTATCTAAGAGATAGACTAGCCTAGGACTATGTAAATTACTACTTAGCTATAGTAGCTATAGCTTAAATTCCTAAATATACTAATACCCTAGTATATTATAACTTTACTTAAGAACTAAAAGAAAAAGCTATAACCTAGTATAAGGATTTAAATTATAAAGACTAAAAGTAAGATATCCTTAAGGATAAGTTTATAAAGAAGTTTAAGAAGCTAGACTTTCTCTTAGAAGTAGCTACTTAATAAGAAGTATATTATTTTACTAGAGAAAAGGGAGAAATATTAAATACTTATATTTAAAGAGCTAAATATTTAGTATTAAAGGTAAGGGCTAAAGTAAGATAAGTCCTTTTTATAAACTTTATAATATATATAGTAAATAGAGATTTAGACCTTTATCTATAAGAAAAAGTAGTAGATTATTTATATATATCTAATAAATAGGCCTAAGGAATAGTGTTATAAGATCTTATAATATCTAATCTTAAAGTTATGCTATATAACTATTACTTATTTACTTCTAAGAAAATTACTTACCTTAGTAAGGATCCTAGAATATTAGATTATTTAAACCTAGTCTATATATAGATAAAGGAATAAGCTAAAAGAGATAAATTAGCTTCTAAAGCTTAAGTTAAAAGAGATAAATAAATAGTAAAACTTATCTATTAGCTTAAAGCATTTTAAGCGTAAGCTATAGGAGAATTATCTAGGCTATATAAATAAACTAGATAAGAAAGGTACACTATTAATAATCCCCCTTAGTCCCCTAGGAAGTTATTAGTAATAGTTAAGTTTAGATAAGGAGATAGATAATATAATCTAGACTTCTTCTAGTATTTCTTATATAAAGAATAAGGCTATATAGGGTATAACTATTTATAAAAGGATAAATATTTACTAGAAGATTTTAAAAAATATTAAGATTAGTAAACCTATAAAGGTTTATAGATAAAAAGAGACTATTAATAAGAACTAAATAACTCTAATTAATCTAACTTTATTAGAGGGTTAGGAAGAGAAATAATTTTACTACCTAGTTTTATTCTAACTTAGGGATTTTTATTACTTAATATCTCTATACTAAACTATAGGCCCTTAAGTTATATCTAGGAAAAGAATAATATAGATTTAGCCTATACTATAACTCTAACTAAGGTAAAAGGGAAAGAAATAAAACCTATATAAATATAAGGTCTAACTAGAAAGATTATAAAATAAGTTAATAAGCTAGGTATTATTTTAGATAAATAAACTTAATAAAGAGTAGAAGAGATTTTAGATATAGAAGATATAGGATAAACTTAGATCTAGTTATCTTTAGATATAATAGGTCTAGTCTAAGAAATAACTCTAGAGGAGTTTAAGAGATTATTACTTACTCTAAGACCTTACTTAGACTAAATTATAGAACTTTCCTAAGCCTTATTATTTTTAAATTTACCTAAGAATATACTAATAAAAAATATAATAATAAAAGAAGTTCCCCCCTAGAAATAAAGATTAAAACTAGAAAAGATTAGGGTAATTAAAGAATACTAAGTGCCTCCCTTTAATCTAGGAAAATATCTTAGAAATATAATAGTTTTTATAAGTATTCTCTAGTTACTTTAACTAGCCCTAATTATTTAATAATAGTTAAGCTATTTAATATAGTATTAAAAGAAAATAAAGAGTAAAGGAGTAAAATCTATAATCTTAAATCTTATTAAACTATTTAAAGAAGTAATCTAGCTAACCTTTAAGTCTAATATAACTCTAGGATTAGTAAATATAGTAATTACCTAGAATAATATTATAAAACCTAATAAAGATATAGTAATAACTTTAGGATATATTATAATATATATTAAGGGATATTAATATAACTTAGTCCTAATTAATAGAGGATTTAGTATAAAACTAGTAAGTAAAAATTACTTAGTAAAATATAGATTCCTAGTAGTTTAACTCTAAGAGAGAAGATTTATTTAGATAGTAAATAATACTAAATACCTAATTATATTATATTCCTATCTATAAGTTATTATAAGGGGAATCCTAGCTTTAATAAAATTTTATATT